>JAADXW010000923.1:0-14063 GCA_023337975.1 Phytopythium ostracodes
AATAATAATGCCAAACGGTTTTTTGACAATTTCTCGGCTTCTAGAGCGAATTAGGAGACGCTGTTTGGATTTGTGGCGCAAAATCATACTCCTAGTAAGGGGTTTGTGCTAACTAGCGCTATTTCCAAGGCCTTAATAAAGCTGCCATACAAGTTACCGTTTTCGCCCCCGCGACACAATTTAGTGCCGGCACCTTTTTTTGCAACTCCATACAAACTTCTTTATTAAAAGAGTGGTACAGTAATAGGCGCACAGCTCAAAATGGATGGATGAAAAGAAGGATTTGGACGGCGTACATGCGCTTCTGGCCACCGGCGGCCGCCATCTCAAAATAGGTGGGGGCCCAGCGCTGAGCGAAGAAGAGTACTGGTGGCTCATCGGCCTGTTCGACGGCGGAGTCTCGATTCGCAAGATATCGCGCCGATTAGAACGCTCGCGGACGTGCGTCTCCAGGGCAGTGGAGGCTGGACGCGGCCCGGCACGCGAGGACAGTGGCAAGAGCGACAAGACGAAGTGGCGGCAGCCGATTATGAGCGAGAGGGAGACGCGTCTCCTCATCCGTGCGGCCGTGACAGGAGAGTACAGTGTCGCCGAGCTCAAGTCGAGGTACGGGTGCTCGTGCTCCGTCCTCACGAGCCAGTGCTTTCTGCAACGCGTGGACTTCCTGGACTACACGAAGATGGACCGCACGCTACCTCTTACGGCGGCGCGCGAACTAGCTTGAATGGAGTGGGCGGAGACCCACATCCTCGACCAAGGCAAGTACTGAGTGCTTTTATTATGATTTCGGTTGAGCATTTGATCTAACAGTTGAGATGAAGCTGCACGGGATCGCACGATCTTCTCTGATGAAAAAAAGTTTAATCTAGATGGGCCGGATGGATACAAGCTCTACTGGTGAGATCTCCGACGCCCGGCACGGACGTACATACGTTACCAAAACGCAGGTGGAAGTGTAATGATGTGAAGGGCGTTTAACGTTCATGGTAAGAGTCAGCTGGCGGTTCCCCATGGCCGCCAGAACTCGAGCGACTATGTGTATACTCAGTCTGAGTATATGTTTCCGTTCGCTCATTTTCATTATGGGACTGACTTTACTTTTCAGCAAGACAATGCCTATATTCACTGCTCGGCAGAGACCAAGGCGTTCTTGACGGAAATGGGCATCACCCTGATGGAATGGCCGGCGCGCTCGTCCGACCTCAACCCCATCGAAAACGTCTGGTCTGCCATGGCCGCCCGCGTGTACGCCCATGGCAAGCAGTACGCTACTGTCGCCGTCCTCGAGACAGCTATTCTAGCCGTGTGGGCCTCCGTCGAGCAAGTATACCTCCTTAGCTTGGTGGCCTCCATGCCACACCGTTGTCTCGCCATCATTAAGAAGAAAGGAGGGGGGGACCAATTATTGACCACCACTCTTTTAATAAAGAAGTTTGTATGGAGTTGCAAAAAAAGGTGCCGGCACTAAATTGTGTCGCGGGGGCGAAAACGGTAACTTGTATGGCAGCTTTATTAAGGCCTTGGAAATCGCGCTAGTTAGCACAAACCCCTTACTAGGAGTATGATTTTGCGCCACAAATCCAAACAGCGTCTCCTAATTCGCTCTAGAAGCCGAGAAATTGTCAAAAAACCGTTTGGCATTATTATTTGGCGCACACTGTAGTGCGAGGGTTAGCGGTTTTATCGATTTTTCAGTCGCTTAGTATAGATGTCAGGATTTTCGGTACATTTTTAAAGCCGTCTCCTCCTCGACAATCCGGCCCTTTTTCAGCGGTGTGGGCCAATCGGGCATCTCGTTTTGGATGCCTCCACGAGCGACAACAGGAGCGACACGAGAGCGACGCGCCACCGATTTACAGTACAGTACTCGCTGCTCCAAATCATCGGCACATGCTCGACAGGTATGCCATCCAAGGTGGTGTTGTCTCGTGCACCGCATTATACTTGGAAGCGTATTGTTCAGCGCGCAAGTCGCACCGTAGCAGCGGCAGGATCGCGTCGCCACGTGGAGCGCGGCAGTTCCTGTCAAACGTAATACCCTTTGAATTACGAGGGTGACACTTTCTCCGAAACACCACGCAACAACGCTTAGGTTTTTCAAAAAAACTTGTCAACGGCTTAAAAGTTTGTCAATATAACCTCAAGATCTGGCCCTGCTTACGCGGGTTAGGTGTCCGAGGTGGCACGCCGTGATTTGAGTGATGTCATGACAGTCAGTACTCTACATACAAACCGCAAGTGATATTGCAGTTGAAACAAAAAACCTCGGCACGACCCCAAAGACAGCGACGGGGGGTAGGGCAACCCACCGCCTTTAAACGTACAGCCAAAAACGGGCCTGAAAGCAGCGGCGAGCGGACATAAACGGGTAAGTGACGGGACCGTTTACCTGTATCAAATACTAATCCTCTGTGAAATGTTGTTAGCTTTTATATAGTGTACCCAATTCTATACATACTAAGTCCTATATTTTATCGAGAGTTAATAAACCCGCGAGAACAGATATCGTCACGACAGAGCGTGCTGTCGCGCGGTCGCGGCTTCTACCTTCCATACCGAATAACTTTGGATGCGTTTATACAGGTCGGCGGGCCCGCCGCTTGGCTTGCTGGCTGCCCGCGCGCACACGGCGAAAGATAACGAAAGCCACCGGCTGAAAGGGCAACGACAGACCTGCGACGGAAGCCACGCGCCTTCGCCGACGGGTCCCGAGCGATCTACGACACGGTACGCGCGCGCCCGAGCCTGAACATGCGTCTTGCGCGGCGATCCGCGCGACTCGCGCCCGGATTGGCGCCGTTTTGACGGCGGTAGCGCCCGGCAAAGTCTAACGGAGCTGCTTGGCCGTGATTGATACTTTGTTCATACCTGCTAATACAAAGATGGAAGCGAGCCAGCGGCACCCGGTCGGCAACGACGCGGCGCCCGTGACGGACGGCGCCATGCGCTCGCAGACGTGCGTCGAGTTCCTGCACATCATGAAGGAGTTCTCCGAGTCGTCGTGCGACGCCAGCGAGGCTGTGCAGCGCGTGGACTCGCTGGTGAGCCAGGACGCGCAGCTGCTCAGGCTCTTCCCGCTCTCGAGGAAGGACCAGGCCGCCGCCGATGGCGAGCGCCTCAGCACGGACGGCAGCACGGACGGCAGCACCAGCAGTAGCACCACCAGCAGTAGCAGCGACGACGCCCGCCCGGACGACGAGCTGCAGCGCTGGATCGAGCTCGACCTGGAGCTCGACCAACGCATGGACATGCTCGACTTCCACCACGAGCAGCAGCACCTGGACATCGCCTCCGGGTCGCACAAGGCGCCTTTGCGGCCAGGCGCGTCAGCTAGCACTAGTTCCAGCTCTCCGTTGATAACTGCGGGGCGAGCACCGGCCACGACAAGCGCAGCGCTGCCCAAGTCGTTCATGGCCGTGCTCAAGTCTACGTCGCGCCCTGCACCGTCTATGATGCTCATGGACAAGAAGAGATCGCTCGCCGCCGCTTTGCTGGACGAAAACGAGGACGACAGCCCCCAGCTCCACGACCTGATGATGGCGGACGCGGCCGCCGGGGTCAAGCGCCAGCGCCTCGCGGTCGGCCACGCGCTCTACCGCGCGAGCGGGTCGCGGCCGCAGCAGCATCACGAGGAAGCTAGCGACAGCGAGAGCAAGACTGTCGACGACGACGACGCCATCGTCTGGGGCATGGAGAACGACGGGTACGAGCAGGATCTGCTCGCGTCTATCGACCACGCCGTGCTGTGCGATCGTGAGAACCGTTTCCTGCAGTGGGATCTCGAGATGGAGGCGCAGCATCAACACCAGCACCAGCACCAGCAGCAGCAACAGCAACAGCAGCATGTGCACCCTCGGACTGTCAACACTGCGACATCCATCGCCGGTAAGGCACGCGCTCCGGCGGTCAATGGCGTGGCAGTCTCTACTGTCGGTAGCCGGAATTCGGAGGGCAGCAGTGCGTCCTCGAACGCAGCGACTTCTGCTGTGACAACGCCGTCCGCCGCGTTCAAGAAGCTCGTGATGAGCAGCAGCCCACGCGCCGAGCGCATGTCCAAGAGCCCGTCCAACGTGGACATCGTCGAGGACTGGAGCAGCATCGACTTTGGCACGTTCCAGAACCGCACGGTCAGCCACATTCTAAGCTCGTGCCTGCACAAGCGCAAGTTGCACCATCCCTACAAGAACCAGGTGCAGCTCGTCAACTTCAGCGTGCCAGGCGAGGTCACTCCAGGTTCTGGCAATGGTGGAGCCAACGCCGACGCTACAATGATGTCGTCGACGCCCGTAGCGGGAGCTCCAGGCGTGGGGGCAACTGCCGTGGCGTCGACTGCGACGAATGGGCTCCCTCTCTCACAGCACCAGAACCCGCAGCAGCTGCAGACCCAGCAGCACCAGCTCGGCGGCTCGCTCGCGTCCAGTCTGGCGTTTGGCGGGCAGGATCATGGCGCCGTATTGGGCGCCTTTGTGCCTCTGCTTGCCGGCCCGGACGCTCTGTCGGCTGGTATGAACCCGTCGTCTACGAACCCGTCAGGTTTGGTGTCGTCAGCGTCCGGGAAGGGTGGGAAGGGGGAGAAAAAGCAGCCCAAGAAGCGCGAGGAGCGCAAGCGACTGCTGCTCAAGATGCAGGAGACGTTCGCGGACTTGGAGGGCACCTTCACGGAGCAAGATCTCGATGTCAAGGGCATCGTCGGCCCTGGTGGCGCCGTGCTGTCCAAGCTGGCGCTGGCCAAACTTGAGAACCTGCCGTTGCCGGACCTGGCGAACCTCCCGCAGGACCTGCGCGAGCTCAAGCGCAAGATTGAGGCGACGGAGCACAAGGTCGAGGGCACCAAGCACCGCCACCGCAAGGGCGGTCCGTGCCCGCGCTGCCAAGTGCAGAACCAACTCCGTGCTGCCAAGCGTGCGTACCACAAGCGCGCTGTGGCGCACAAGAAGCTGCCGCACGTGGCGGCTGCGTCGGCGGCCGCTGCGGCCGCTGCTATCGCTGCGAGTGAGTCGCTGGCTGCAGCGTCGGCGCCGGCCAACGCGGTGGATGACATTGATATGCCGATGGCTGGTGAGGGAGACTCGGGGTCGGACGAAACGGTGTCGGTGGAGGCGATCTCCTCGCCGCCTACTGCTATCTCTGCCCCCGCCGTGGTGATGAAGGCCGTAGAGATGCCGTCGGTCGTCAAGATGGAGGGTGGGAGTAGCACCAAGATGGTCGGTATGTCGGCGACCGAGCCGGTGGCTGTTCTTGTCGCTCCACCGCGCCGACTGCCGACGGCGGCGCTGCATCTGTCGGACGGCGCCGGCCGCGCCATGGCCGCCAGTTTGTTGGCATCGTCGCCGTCGCTCTCCCCGTCTGTGGCTCCCGCGTCCGGGCCAGCGATCACGCCGTCGCCACTGACACCGTCGTTCGCGTCGCGCTCGGCCCGACCGTGCGGCAACTCGGCGTCTTCGTCTTCGTCGGCCGTGTCGTCACGCTCCGTGTCGCCCACGTCCTCGACCAGCCCGTCCACGTCGCCCGAGGTCGCGTCATCGTCATCGCCGCCGATCCAGCACGTGGCGGTGTCCTCAGCCTAAATGACGTGGTCGAGTCGGTTGGTCGATCGGATCGATGCATTGGTGTGTCGGTGTGTAGGTCGGGTCTTGAAGGAGCGCAACTTGCATATAGAAAACCCAAATCGCGAGCGAGTGGTGTCGAGAGAGGAGAGAGAGAGGAGAGGAGAGAGGAGAAGAGGGAAGTATTTATTAGAGAGCACGAGGCGCCCACGCCCCCAACCCAGCAAGCGACCGCACCAAGAGACCACGGACCAAGGACAAGAACACGGAAGAGAAGAAGACGAGCCTTGACCACCAAGAGGAAGACGCGTGCGCGGGCTTCCGCTGCTTCTCCCCCCTTGCTCCCTTCTTCCTCCCTCGATCAGAGTATAGACCGGTTTGCAGCCGCTGTTCTCGTTCTCGTATTATGACGTTCGCATTGTAGCACACCGACGAAGGGAAGAAACTACCGGTAATCGCTTCAACTAGGACGCGTTGCCGCCCGCGCCAAGCACCGCGGCGTGTCAGATGGCGCTCAAAGTCAAACATTACTGTGGTACGATCTATAATTACTCCGACACAGCTCTTACTCTACGGCGCACGGACTTGCGGGTATCCTACTCTCTCCCAGGCATGCGGGCGGCGCTGGCCAAGCTCGTCGAGCTGTGGGAAGCTCCAGGGGCGGTACTCCCACAACCGCATTCGGGATCTGCAGCGCTATATGTCGACCAGGTTTTCCGCCCTTCGACTCGCGGGGCTCATGGTGGCCACGCCGCTTCCTTGCCTGTCCATCATCCTGCTGCTGGACGCGCTGTTGCTGGCCCCACCCGAGCTAGGTCCTCGCGCGAACGTGGTCTTCTGGATCTGCTTGGAGCTCGTGACCGTCGTGTTCACCTTCGCCTTCGTGACGTAGTTGGCCGTCATGCTGCCAAAGCTGCCGCTGTCGTGGACTCGACTCGCCATCGCCACAGCAGTCTCGACGGCCGGCTGCAAGCTCTGCGGCTACGGGTTGGCGCTCGCGGTCGGCTCCCCGGTGCCGTCCGGCATGATGATCGAGAGCTCCATCTGGTGCGTGCTGCTCTTCGGGTTCCTCTACCCGGTCATCTCGCCTTTCGTCTGTGAGAACCCGACGCGGCGAGCTCAGCTGCGTGAGTGGCTCGACGTGAGCGCGCTCAGCGCCTCGCTGTTGTTCTCCTACCCGTTCTACAACTACCTGTTCGCGAACGTGGCGTCCAAATCGCCGGTGGCGCAGCCTGCACTCGCGCTGCTGCTCGCCGTCGTCAAGATCGCCTTCAAGAACGCCTTTAACCGCATCGTGCGCGAGCAGCCCGACCTCAAGGCGCAGATCGTCAACCTTCACGTCGAGATCTTCAACGCGCTGTTCGTGACCTTCAGCATGCAGTCAGCCACCTCGTTCGCGACGCTAGCCGTGCTGATGCTGGTCGACTTCCTGCATGCATGCTCGGCCTTCTACGAGGTTCATCGCGCCGTCCAGGCGCTGCAAGTTCTGGAGCGGGGCCTACATCTTCATCAAAGTGCCGGCACCATCATTGACCGCGCGAACGCCATCTTGGCGCAGCAGCCGACGCACAGTTGCCTCCAGTCGGCAGTCTGCCGTCGACAGTCCACGATAGCCCACTCCAGCAACGGCACCGGGCCGAATCAATCGTACCTGCAGCTTCTGCAGAAGTTTACGTCGCGACGTAAGGTCTCGGTGCTCCCTCCGAAGCAGGTCTGGACTGCTACCGTTGAGCCGCGGGGCCGGCAAATACTTCCGTGGGTATCCGTCGTGCCGTTGATTGCGGCGAGTGGAGGAAGTACGAGCGAGTTGGACACGGAGAAGCACGCGCGTGTCAGGAGTAACGGCATCAGCGGGCCGTCCACGACCGAGGGAGACGCGTACGCGGCCAAGGTGCTCGAGCTGCTGTACCTGACCGAATTCACCGTGCTGAACGAGTACATTGAGGTCATCGTACCTGCCGTCTACGGTGCGTGCAGCTGCTAGCACTGCGCCATTTACGCGGCTAACTCTACTGTACTCCTCATTGCCTTGACGCTTGCAGCTGCGTACATGGTGGCCATGGTCCACCTGCCCAACCGCGTCTACTTTCCGCATCTGGCGGCACTCAGCGGCCCGGACCTGAACGCGATGCTGGCCAAGCTGCTCGTGTACGTGCTGCTGGAGCTGGGCTCGCTCTTCGTGCTCGACTGGACGCTGCGGCGCAGGCTGCGGTTCTCGCCCACGTCGCAGCTCGCGTTCGTGCTCGAGACCCGATGGCAGTCGGTGCAGGCGGAGCTCATCCCGTGGGTCGTCTACGTGGTCCAGACGTCGCTCTACTACTACGGTCGGTCGTATCGGTTTGCTGCTGTGTTGCTGGGGTGTGTAACAGTCTCATGCGGTGTGATGCATGCGACGCGTACAGGGTTCGACTACAGCTTCCAGTTCGCGTGGCTCGCCAAGCAGGGCACGCCACGAGTCTACGGCAGATAATAGAGGAGTCCACAGCGGGTGTCCATATATACAGGTTGCATGTTGGTGTATCTGTGTTCATGTGCAAAAAGGCTCAGCTGTCGTCCTGCCCGTCTTGCTCGTCCGCAGGCTTTGCGTTCTTGATGAGCTTGGCGTCCAGCAGCGCGAGGCGCGCGCAGCGGCTCTTGAGCTTCTTCTCGGTCCACTGCATGTTGTTGGTCTTGATGTCGCGCTCCATGGCCTTGTAGTCCTCTCCGTGCCTGGCGACGAGCTTGCGCAGGTACTTGATCTCCTCCTCCGACATGTGGTTCTCCGGGCGCCGGTGGTTGCGCTCGCTCAAAAAGTCACTGTCCGGCACGTGGAAGAGCTTCTCCTCGTCCGCGGCCTCGAGCGTGCCGTCGGCCTCGGCCAATGTCTTGCGGATCGCGTGGTACGCGTTCGGGTCGGCCTGCAGCCCAATCTGCTCGTAGTTCTGCCGCGTCGTCAGTGAGTGGTCCCACTGCGCCTGCACGCTCGCGTCGCGCACGTAGCGCGTCTTGAACTTGCGCTGAGGCTTCTGGGTGCGCGTCACCTTGACCTTGGCGCGCTGCTTGATCTTGCGCCCGTACCGCACCATCACTGCCCGTGGATGGAGCTACAGAGGAAGCTTGAGAGACAGAGAGAGAGAGACGACCGACCGCGCCGCTTGATGAACTCCAGGAGGTGGTTTGAATGGCTTTGGTGGCTGTCCACGCCTCCTGGAAAAGGGGGTACGCTGTAACCGTGAGTGGGGTACGTGTACCCCTCTTCGGCACAAGGGTACGACGTAACCCATTTGGTCATGGACTGGTCGACGGGTTTTCCCTCGCGAAAGTGACCGATCGACTTCTTTGCACCCGTCGCAGCCGCGCGAAAAAACGTTCCTATCTGCGATATGATTGGGCAATACCACTACTCACCATGATCTGATTGGCTGAAACACCCACATCAGTCATCTCGGAGTGATGGACGTTCACTCGTCCGGCGTAGCGCAAAGCGCCGCTCGCCGTCAGCCCGCCGCATCATTGATCAGCCATTCGCTTCTCTTCGCTCCGTTCCTCCGCTGCATCTCCCCCTTCCTGCTCCACCTCACCACAGTACACTACGGTATCAGCCATGACGACGGAGCGCTCGGTGGACGCGGCGCTGGCGCTGGATCCAACGGCCAAGCGGATGGAAGAAGCGGCGAGCGCGACGGCCAGCACGGTGGGCAGTTCGGCGCCAAGCAGCCCGACCAACGCGAGCGAACTGCCGCTGCCGGACCAGGTGCAGGCGGCGCTGACCCGCCTGTTGGGCGTCAGCTCGACGTTCAAGGACCTTCAGCCGGGAAAGGACAGTGTGTCCACGCGAGAGGAGACCATCGCCATGATGAACCACTACCTAGGCCGCCTGGGCATGGCCGGCCGCATCGAGCGCGAGCTGTCGGTGATCCACGTCTCCGGCACCAAGGGCAAGGGCTCAACGTGCGCCATGGTCGAGCGCATCCTCCGGCAGGCAGGGTACAAGACGGGCCTGTTCACGTCGCCCCACTTGGTGTCCCCGTGCGAGCGCATCCGCATCAACGGCCGCCCCGTCGAGGACCAGACCTTCCTGCGCGCTTTCAATGCCGTGTGGGACGGGCTCGAGCAGACCGCGCACCTCAGCGACGGGTACCCGCCCATGGCGTGGTTCTTCCGCTTCCTGACGCTCATGGCGCTGCGCGTGTTCCTGGACGAACATTGCGACGTCGTGATCCTCGAGGTCGGACTCGGTGGCCGCCTCGACGCCACCAACGTGTTCCGCAAGCCCATCGTGTGCGGCGTCACGACGCTGGACCTCGACCACACGCGTGTGCTGGGCAACACCATCGAGCTGATCGCGCACGCCAAGGCCGGTATCTTCAAGGAGGGCGTGCCGGCGTTCACGACCGAGTCGCAGGAGCCTGCAGCCATGCGCACGATCGAGGAGTGCGCTGACGAGACGCACACGCCGCTGTTCAAGGTGCCGGGGCTCGACAAGTTCGGAGCTGTTGGAACCAACTGCGAGCTGGGCATGCAGGGCGACTACCAGCGCGTAAACGCTGGTCTGGCGGTCGCGCTTGCGTCGACGTGGCTCCGTGTGAAGCGTCGTGGGGATGCTGCACCTGCTGACGCGGTTGTTGACACCGACTACGCGGGCATGCTCGAGCCAGTAGTGCGTGAAGGCCTCCGCTTGGCCTTCTGGCCCGGGCGCTCGCACGCCATGGACGACTCGGCGTACAACACGCGCTACTACATTGACGGCGCGCACACGCTGCGCAGCCTCGAGTGCTCGGCCGACTGGTACCGCCAGGCGATCACCGCTAGTGATGCATCGACGACCAAGAAGCGCGCGCTCATTTTTACGATCCACCATGAGCGCAACGTCGCGCGCGTGTTTGCGCCGCTGCTCGAGCTGCCGCTGTTCGACCGCGTGTACTTTTGCCCCACGAGCTCGGTCCGTCCTAGCCTAGCCAAGGTGCACAACTTCTCCGAGGCACTTGCGGACGCGGATTACTCGGACGTGCTCCAGAACTACTCGCCCGAGGAGCTCGCTGCCCTCGATGACGTCTCGCAGGAGCCACACGCGTGGCAGGCGACGCTCGCTCGGCTCTGGCGCGCGCTCAAGACGCACGTGATCCACGAGGAGTCGGCGGCAGACAGCATTGTGGCGGTCAAGGACTCGGTCGTGGACTGTGTGCATGAGCTCCGCGCGTCGGTCGACTCGGCGAAGGCCAGCGGAGAGCAGGAGGAGTGGGGCGTCCTCGTGACCGGCTCATTGTACCTCGCGGGCGAGGCGCTCGAGCTGCTCGGCTGGCAAGAGTAGAGCGATTCGGTCGATCCCTGTTGTGTATCGGCTCTTGGTTCTGCATTTCGTATCGGACCGGCCAGTGGAGGAGGGCCACCAGGCGGCAGCACTCCGTGCAAGGGCGAGTCGGGTCTTCACTGTCGAGGCGTCGACCACTTCCATGCAGTGCTCTCGCGCGCTCCCTCTCCGGTCGTTGCAGTGAACGGAAGGTTTTCACACAGCATGTATATAAACGCACCCATATAAACGCACGAATTGGTGGAGAAGCGTCCGTCTTCAACGCGTTCTAGTTCATTCATGCACTAAACCGGTTCGAATGACCAGTTTTGAGACCATTTCGATCAGTTACGTGCACTTTTTTCGCGTGAGGCTGTCGTCACGAGCGACTCGATTGAAGGTCGGAGCCGCTCAATTCTATACATTTCCCAATATAAATCGCGTCAGTCCAGTGTCAAACGAGCGCTTGCTGCTCATGCGCCTCCCGTTCCTCTCGGCCTTCCTGCTCGTCCTCTGCGCGCTGTTCGCTGCTCGTTCGCGCGCCTGGCGCTGGGGCAGCGGCGGGCGCGCGCGCTGGGACATGCAGTGCCAGTTCACGGGCAGCGTCGCGTCGGTGGTGGCGTCCCAGCCGCACGTGGCGAGCTCACGCTGCGGCGACCTGTGCCTTCTGTCGCCCGAGTGCTCGCACTGGAGCTGGACGCCGCTAGCTGGCGGTAGCGACAACGATAATGAAGGCACCTGTTGGCTCCGCGGAGGCGCCACGGATGCCGTGTCGGCGCACGGCACGGGCACCTGCGGGTTCCTCCCGGAGCGGTTCGCTCTCGACGAGTCGGCGGCGTTTGACCTGGGCGTCGGCCCTTTAGTGACGACAGAGAGCAACAAACTGACCGACCGGGAGGCCGAGGCGCTGCTGCGCACGCTCAACTTTCTCCGGCTCGGCCGTGGCGTCGGGCTGCTGCAGCTGGACGTGCGGCTGCTGCTGGCGGCGCGCGATCTCTCGGTCACGTGCCCTTCGTGGGGCAACACGGACGTCTCTCGACTGCCCGTGACGGGTCTTGGAGGCAGTGACAATGTTCTAGCGCTCGCGATGGTAGCAGCGAGCGACACGGCGGTCGAGAAGGTCCTCGACGCGTGGGTGTCCGCCCCGGAGTCGCGTCAGGACGCGGAGCTTTCGTCGTCGCAAGCGCTCTTCTCCCCGAACGTGACTGCGTTAGGCATTGCCAAGACGAGCGACAGCTATTGCCGCACGCTGGAAGCCGCACGCGCGAGCGAGAGACGGCGCGCGTCGACCACCACGACGGTCTGGACGCTGCTGCTTCGTTGACCACGACGTGATGCGTGAACGTGTAAGGTAAATGAAGATTGCTTTTGTCAACAACATGGATCCGTGCTTAGCTCTTGAGTTACAATCGACTGCATTGCAAGAGCCGTGCCGGACAACTGACGTAGCTTACAGTGGGTTGACGGTCTGCGTGAACTTGACGGCGGCGTGCCAGGCCTTCATGACGCTCTTCTTGACGGTCTCGTCCTCCAGGTCGCCGCGGTTGACCCAGCCGTGGACCACGTCTGGGAAGTCGACCACGTCGCTGAGCTCGCCCACGACACCCGGCTTAAACTTGAGGATGCGCTGCACGCTGCCGCCCTCGCGCACGTTCTCCGGGTCGTTGCTGGCGGACAGCAGCAGCTGCGGCACCTGCGTGATCTGCTCGGCCATCTTCTCCACGCCGCCTTCTCCGCTGACCACGTCGGCCACACGCCACGACGGGTGGAACGACACGTGGCCCTTGAGCACCGGGTCGGCCGTGGCCGACTGCGCTGCGCCAATGTACGCGCCCCAGCAGTAGCCGTAGCTGCTGATGGCCGCCACACCGGCCTCTTTCTGCAGATACTCGATGGCGTCACGCACGCGCTTGCCCGTGGCGCCGACGAACGCGTGCTTCTTGAGCCACTCGGGCATGCCAGACTTGTCCTCCGGGTTGATCCAGTCGCCGTCCGTCAGGTCCACGACCACGACCGCATAGCCGAGCTTGCCGAGCGACTCGGCGTCCTGCTTGGTGCGGCCGCTGTCGACGCCGAAGATGTCGGGGAACGAGAGCACGCCGGCCGTGGCCTTGGGCGGGCCGGCCACGAACAGCGACGTGCCGTTGAACGTCTTGGTGACACCCTGGCCGCCGGCGCTCTCTCGCGCGGGCTCCATGACGACGGGGCAGCAGTTCATGCTGCTCGAGGGAGTTGAAGTGGAGACAACCATGCTGGGGATGGCGAAGGAGAGAATGTAGAGGGGCAAGAGGGAAAGGAAGCGATTTTCCGAGGATGGGAAGGCAGGGCGAGGGACGGGGGGACGCGGAGCATGGAGGCGAATCAACAATAGAGAGGCGGCGATGATGCCCGTCTATCATTTTTGATCCCTAACCTTCAACAGCACTTTAATAAGCATACATAACCCAGAGTAAGTGGGATGTCAGAAGGTAAATTCAGAGAATAATGGACAGTTAAACTGGACCAAAGCTAAGACGATTTTTTTCTATGCTAACGCTAATTTACTAGTCCACGGAGTTCATAAAGTGCTGGCCAAAAATATAAAAAATGCCATTCTGTAAAGCTTCTTGACCAATAAGAGAGCGGAGAAGCTGAAAATCGCTGAAAACACTTTGATAAGCGTGTTTAGCATGTAAATGACATTTTTTCCCCAGTTTGATTTGATACAGTGGTCGAGTCACAACACCCCCCAAAATCCGGCCGGTCAAAATTATAAGAAAATGTCAAAACACCCGTGCTATTTAGCGTTCTAGAACGTTCGACGACTCAACAAGGACATTGGCGTGATTGCCAACTATAAGCGATTCCAACTCAATACTCATTTCCCAAATTTGATCCAAGAGCCATGCCAAGAGGAACCCGACTGACCGGCGTCGAGTAGGACAAGATTCTCGCTTATAGACAGCAAGGGTGGACGCTCGAAGCTATCGCAACGGATCTCAAACGCTCTACAACTGTGGTACACAACTTTCTTCGCGACCCAGAGGGCTACGGGAGGCGAAAGCGACCTGGAAGACCTACGAAAATGACTGATCGCGATCGTCGGAACCTGGTTCGCTCAGCGAAACAGCGCGGTATGACATCAAAACGCCTGCAAGCGGACCTCTCGCTACCAGTTTCAGACCGTACTGTACGCAGAGAGCTGCAAAAAGCACCGTACCTGCAGTGGGGCAAGCGGGTCAAGACACCGAAATTGACAGCGAGGCACA
>JAADXW010000924.1:0-14035 GCA_023337975.1 Phytopythium ostracodes
CCCCCCCCCCCCCCCCCACCGGAGCCCATCGATCGCAAACGGCCCTTCGCTGGCAGGAGACGAGCAACGTGGCGTGCGAGTCTGCAAACGACGGCCAGGAGAGCAGCGAAGATCGAGGTGGGACCGTGCGAGCGGACCGTTTGGCGGCCAACGGCTTCTCGCGCCCTGCCTGTTGCTGCTTGTTGCTAGCTGATTGTTATTTCCACGCGTTGGTCCAACGTGCAAGACGCAAATACCTGAGCGTTGCGACCCGCGAACAGTGCCGAAATAGCCCCACGAACCTCCCGCACAAGCGCTTTCGCGTCCCCAACGGCAGGCATTTTCACCCACTTCCTCACCCCCGACGGCATCCTTCACATCACATCACCAACAACAACAACTAGTCGAAAGCGATCGAAGCTTTCCCGACCTCCATGTCGACCTCCAAGCTCGCTCCAGAGTGTCACACGGCGCCGTCGCCGTCCACGGCGTCCACGGCGTCTAGCTGCTCCAGCGGGGGCTCGCCCACGCCGCTGGACGACGTGCTGACGCCGTCTCCGTCCTTCCCGCATCTGTGCGGCCCGTTGTCCCCGCCGCTGAGGCACCACACGTCCTTCCCGTCGTACCTGACCCCGCGGTCGAGCGCGCCGGCCCCGACGGCGTCCACCCCCGAGTCTCGGAGCAGCAGAGGCAGCAGCAAGCGCGCTCGCAGCCACGTGCTGAAGCGACCGAAGCTCCCGCGCTGCCTGCGCTTCCACCGGCGGTCGCCCTTCCGGCCGGCGTCCTGGCAAGTGCCTTCATCCCGAGTCCACGACGAGGAGGGCAACCGCGCGTCGTGCGTGTCGATCGGCAGCGTCGGCAACGGCGGAGCGTTCGCGTCTCCGCTGGGCAAGAACCGGTCGTTCGGCACCGTGCTGCTGCACGAGCAGCACCAGGACCTGGACCTGTTCCGCGACGAGGCCGAGTACTCGGACTACCTCATAGCGCGGCTGACGGGCAAGCACGCCGAGGTGGACGGCGTCGTCTTCTACGAGATCGAGCTGCACCTCAGCCGCATGCGCTGGACGGTCATGCGCCGCTTCTCCGAGTTCCGCGAGCTGCGCCAGCAGCTGCTCAAACACTTTGGGCGGCGGCTGCGCGCGTTCGGCGCCAACGGACTGTGCTGCGCCATCTGCGAGAACATCCTCCAGTCCATCGAGTCCACCGCCTTCCCGTCTCGACGGCAGGACCCGCCGGCGTCGCTCACGCACTTGCTGTCGTCCGTGTCGAGCGGCCTTCGGAGGACGTGGACGTCTCCTTCTTCGTCATCCACCGCGCCGGCGTCGACGCCTGCGAGCTTTTGCGACTCGTCCCGGAGCGTCCGGTGCCCGCTCTCGTCGTCCACCGCCTCGGTGGCGTCGTTGTCCTCCTCGACCTGGCCGTCGCTCTCCGCGAGGCACATCATCGCCGTCGAGACGCGCAAGGGCATGCTCCAGGACTTTGTCGGAGACTGCCTGCTCACCGTGCGCAGCCTGCGCCAGCACTTCCAGGTGCTGCCGGAGCCGTGCGCCGCCGCGTGCGAGATCAGTGTCGCGCTGCGTTTGATCGAGGAGTTCCTGGGGCTCAGCTTCACGCGCTACCTCAACTTTCTCAGCGAGCGCGGCGTCGACGTCGAGCCGTAGCCGCCCAGGGCCCATCTATCTATGCCATCACCGAACGAAAACGAATAGATATCTCGTTAAACATGCCCTCGGGGTACTCTACTAGGTGATAAACACGCGCCCCATGGTCCTGGTCGAGCGTCACGCTCCTCTATTGACACGGCGATCACTACACATTCAGCGAGCCTCGCGCGCGGTCTCTACTGGGAGAACACGCTGCGTAGCGGCTCGAGCAGGTCGAGGCGGATCTTGTGGCGCTCGTACACGATAGAGCCTACGTTCTTCTGTACGCCTCCACCGCCGCTTGTGTTGGCGCCGCCCTCGGCTGGAAGGGTGATCTGTAGCCGGTAGAACGCGGGCACGACATGCATGTCGAGCTCCGGGTCGCGGTTGAACTTGTTCGGGTGCTTCCACTCGTTGTACGAGTCGGTCACTTGGACGCGCACGAGCCGCGAGTTGGGCGGCGCGAACGCGTAGAAGGCGTACTCGACGGGCAGCTCCGAGTAGCGGCAGTACGGACACCACGGGCGGTTGTTGGCCTTAAAGCGGCCCGAGACCATGATCATGAACGTCTTGACCGGGAACTTTTCGCGCTTGATCTTGTCCGTGATCTCGCGGTACGCCTCGTACCCGTTGACCGTGACGATCTGCTTCCCGTCCATGGCCGCGGGCGTCAGATACGGGTCCGGCTGGTCGTCGTTCTTGAACAGGTAGCGCAGGAACACGTCGTACTGGAGCGTCTCGTGCACCATCATGCCCGACGTGCGGCCCTGGTGCCCCTCCCACTTCATCAGACATGGCACGCCCTTGACGCGCAGGTCTGGGTCGTTGTAGAAGTCGTTCTGGAATTTCCAGTAGTGCTCCGACCCGGCCAGCACCGTCACAAGACGGTTGCGCGACGGCGACTTGGTGAACACGCCGTACACGTGCTGCTTGGCGGCGGTGCACTCGGGTGACCAGTCGTGCGGGCGGAACCGCTGGTCGCTGCACACGAAGAACAGGAACAGCGACTCGCCGGGCAGCGCCATGTAGCTCTCGAGGAACGCCAGCAGCTTCTCGTACCCGGCGACCACCTCGTGCCGCTCGCGGAACGGAACGTGCGCCTCGGTGGTCGGCGGCGCCGTCGTCTGCGGGATTGGCGGCACCACCGCGTTGTCCACCGCTTCGTTGGCAGTTGCAGCCGGCTGTTTGCCTTCTTTGGATGCAAGCGCGCCTGGTTGCTCTGATGACAGCACCTTCGGCGCTTTCGCCTCTTGCTCTGGAGCGCCTAGTGGCGCTTGCGGCACCTGCATCGCCACCGCTTGTGTCGTGGATGCGACTTGTGTCGTCACCTTCTGGTCAGGCGTAGCACTCGGTCTTGGCGTCGCCGCCTTGACCGTCGTCACCACCGGCATCTTGGTAGGGATGTCAATCTTCACAGGAGCCCTTGTAGAAGCTGCAGTTGCCGCCACAGGCGCGCTAGTCGCTGGAGCTTGGCCTCTAGCTCCCGGCCGAAGATACGACGCTCTGTCCACTGCCGCACGCTGTTTATTCGCCACGCGTTCCAGCGCGCGGGCGGCCGTCTCGGCCTCAGCACGTGCGTCACCATAAGGATCCATCGCGCCGCCGCCCACGCGGTTGCTCGCGCTGTCCACCTGCTGTGTCCACAGGTGCAGCCGCACGAGGAAGACGCAGTACAGTGCGAATGCGGCGCCCACGATCCAGAGCACCGCCGAGCTGCCGCGCCGCGCGCTCCGCCGGTCACGACCGACCGCCGGCGCCATTTCTATCGAAGGTGGCGGTGGAGCCGTTGGAAAAGTCAGTTTGGGAGCGACGTCAGCGGAAAATAGAAACAGTAGAAATGATGTTTCTAAAGAATGTGTTGACACCCCCATGTTCATTACAGCACGCGTATGCGTTAGCTGATATTAGTGACGCATAACGTATCATTTTACAAATAGGAATGCGTTTTATGGGTGCTCGCATTCCTTCTTTGTTGGCTCTCGTCCACGCTACAACACTTAAGGCCCACTCACACGCTACTGTAGCCATCTGGACGGCCATACTAGCGACCAAATCGCCATCATCCGGTGCCTTGGAACGCGCGCTGGAGCGGCTCGAGCAGATCGAAGCTCTCGACGACGCGCTGGTACCTGGCCTGCTGCGTCCCTGCTCTCGGGTAGATGCGGTAGAAAGCGGGCACGCCACGCACGTTGAGCGTCGCATCGCGCTTGAAGTCGTTGTCCTTCTGCTTCCACTGGCCGTACGACGGGAAGGTCTCGACGCGCACGAGGCGCGCACCGCGAGGAGCGTACGCGTTGAAGGCGTACTCGACCGACAGCTCCGAGTAGCGGCAGTACGGGCACCATAGCCGGTCGTTCCCCGGCATCCGACCCGAGACGAGCATCAGGAACATGGGCTCAGCCGCCGGGTCGGCGTTGTAGCGGTCCATGTACGCCGAGTACTCGGCGTGACCTCGCAGCGTGATGATCTCCTTCGTCGCGACATCTTCGTGCGCCAGTAGCGGGTCGACCTGGTCCGTGTTGCCGAACAGGTACCTCAATAGCGGCTCGTAGAGCACCGTGGCCTCGATCATCATGCCGTACGTGGCTCGTTTGGCACCGGGAGCACCTCCTTTCCACTTCATGATGCTGGGCACCGCCTTGACGCGCAGGTCCGCGTCGTCGAAGAACGGATTCTTGGTCGTCCAGTCCTTCTTGGTGCCGGCGTAGATGGTCACGAGGCGCTTCGAAGACGGCGCCTGGGCGAACACGCCGTATACCTTGGCCTTGGCGTCTGCACACATCTTTCGCCAGTTGAACTCGCGGCCCTGCTCGTCGCTGCATACGAAGAACAGGAAGAGCTCCTCGTCGGAGCCCGGCGGCGTGCGGTAGCGCTCCAGGTACTTGAGCGTCTCCTGGTACCCAGACAGCGTCACGTGCCGCTGCTCAAACGGAACTGCCAGCTCTTCAGGCGCAGCGGTCTCTTCACCAATGCGCGCAACTAAAACTTGAGTCGCTGATGGAAGGGCGGCTTTCGTCATCGCTGGAGCTTGGGAGGTGTTCTCATCCTTACCCAGAGTCGCAGCCGAGTCGACTGGTGAAAACACAAGGGTCTCTTTCGGTCGTTGGGTGCCCATATTCACTTGTACGCTAGTGCTGTGCGTCGAGTCTGGACTCTCAACATCCCGCCGCAGGTTCGAGGCGACCTTGCCCTCCTGCTCGAACGCCTCGGCAACAGCATACGCACCCTCGCGCTCCTTCGCCACCTCTCGCTCGCCTTCTACACCCTCCAGGTTGACGCCGTCCACGACGGGCGCGCGCTCCGCTGCTCGCTCGTGCTGCGTGGCAGCGACCGAACTAGACGGCGACCACGCGCTCATGCGCACCAGCCCGACCCAGTAGATCGCCACGACCGCTGCGATGGCCAGCGCCCACTGCCGCCGGCGCGTGAGGCCGCCCGTCATTCCGCTCTTACCGTGGGAGGAGCTCGAGAAGCGGCGCGGACTCGCTCTCATTGCGGCCACAACGTGTTCGTCTCGCGCTTATCGACGTTAGTTTTAACAGCAGCCTGCCACGCATGCGACGAGCTACAGTTGCAAATTTTGATGGGCTTCTGGCGGTCGACGCAATAGAAATGAAGTAGGTCCGTTAGAAACGAGGTGCAAGTGTATTAGTTTCAGTATGGGTGGTGGACGATTAGCAAATGTTTATAGTTTCTATTTCTTATTTTGACGTTTGGTCTGACTATCAGTCAACAAAAAGTGTCCAGTCCGGCATACTGGAGCTCCTATACGCACGAAAACGATAGTGTACTGATATTATACATTTCGTGTCAGTACTTATTGCAACTATAACGCGTTGAAGGCCAGACGTAGGCTTCGATGTCCAGTTCAACCAACTATTACCCTATTACCTAAAACGTTCAAAGCCACCTTCTTCTAGGTAAGTGTTACTAGAATACTGCAATACAATCACCGATGATCAACCGAGGACTCTCATTTTTGCCTACGCTGAGTCCTCGAACACCGACTTGAGCGAGTCCAACATGTAGAACCGCTGCTTGACGCGCTGGAAGAGCAGCGTGCCGCCCGCCTCGGGGAACACCCGGAAGAACCAGGGCACGCCCTTGGGGGTGAGGTCTGGGTCCTTCTTGAACTCGTTGTCCGGGTTCTTCCACTCCTTGTACAGGTCGAACGTCTCGACGACGAGAAAGCGCGCGTCCCGAGGCGCGAACGCGTAGAAGGCGTACTCGAGCGGCAGCTCCGACTGCCGGGAGAACGGGCACCAGAGGCGGTTATTGGACTTCCACCGTCCCGACATGAGGATCATGAACAGCGGGTACGACTCGCTCTTCTGCTTGTAGCTGTCGATGAAACGCGAGTACTGCTTGTAGCCCTTGACGGTCACGATCTCCTTGGTCTTGACGTCTGGCTGGGCGAGGCGCTCGTCCACTTGGTCCGTGTTGCGGAACAGATACCGGAGGAACGGCTCGGACAAGACGGTCTCGTCGATCATCATGCCGTACGTCGACCGCTTCGCGCCGGGCGCGCCGCCGTCCCACCGCATGACGCTCGGGATCGACTTGAGCCGCAGGTCGTCGTCCTCTTTGAGCATGTTGGTGCCCTGCCAGGCCTCTTCTGGCCCGGCGTAGATGGTTACGAGGTGGTTGGTCGACGGCGACTTGGCGAAGACATCGTACACGACCTTCTTGGCGTCCGCGCAGATCGGTTTCCAGTCAAACGCCGTCCCGTTCGCGTCACTGCACACGAAGAAGAGGAAGAGCTGCTCGTTCGAGCCCTCAGGCGTCTTGTAGCTCTGCAGGTACTCGATGGTCGCGTCGTACCCGGTGATCACATCATGCCGCAGCTCGAAAGGCACCGCTTGGCTCGATGATGCGACATATGGAACCAGTCTGGAGTCGTCAAACCTGGAGACTTTGACAGGCGGCAGCTCCTCCTCCTCCTCAACCGCGAGGTTGTCAAAGTATGACGCGTCTGTGAACTGATGCATCGGCTGCGCGCCGTCAGCCTCCGCCACCTTCTCAGCCGCCAGGTTGTCGAAATAGGACGCGTCCGTGAACAAGTGCGCCGAGTTGTCCTCGCCGCCTCGCGCAGTCGCCTCGCGCGCGAGGTTGTCAGAGTAGGACGCGTTCGTGAACAAGTGGGTCGGCTGAGGCTCCCCCTCGTCCTCCTTCACCAGCTGCTTGGAGCCTGCCATCAGACTGTCAAAGTACGACGCGTCCGTGAACAAGTGGTCTGAAGCAACTGAGCCTACCGGCTCCTCCATTGCGTCCGACTTGACCGGCAGCGCATCCGCGCCCGTGAACTCGTGGACCGGTTGGAGCGCGTCTTCACCAGGCACGGCCCCTTCGCCGGGCCCACCAGGCGCTCCTTCGCTCACATCCGTCGTAGAAGGCCGCCTATCGCTCTCCATTGTTGCTGCTGGTCTTGTCACCTCTTCCGCCGGCTGGCTCGTCAGTGGCCGATCGGTCTCCGCTTCAACGCGCAGCATGGTGTCGCCATCGCGTTTGGCCGCCGCGTTCAGCAGTTCGCCGGGCAGCCCGTTGTCGACCACGCGCAGCTGCTTCCCGCCGTCTTCTCCATCGTTTCCCAGCGCGTCAGGCGACGGCGGCATCGACGTGCGCGCCGCGTCAAAGAGCGCTGCCTTGTCCGCCGGCTGCTCCGTTGACAGGGTCGCCCGCCGGAGGAGCACCGCGTACGTGATGACGAGCGCGGCGGCCGCGGCCAGCCACAGCCGCCGCGCCGTGCGGCTAATCGCCCCGCGCGGCTGCTTCGAGCGTCGGTGCCGGTCCATTGAGACTGCTGCGCTCGTCGTGGGTTCCTCTGGATAATTGCACTGTGACTCGCAGTGGAGCGGCGTAAAGTCGCGAGGGAAACACCGCGCGTGTCTTGTCCACGGCGATGCGTTTAGATATAGAAATCCACAGAATATGCATAGAAAAGATATTACTTACTTATTTCAATATGGATAAGAACACAACACCTGATTTAAAAACGATAGAAGTCCAGAGAGCTCTAAATTAACAAGGGTGATGATAGCATAGCTGGTCGCTGGACAATGCTGCCAACGCCGCCGTTGCCGCTGCTGAACGATTCGGAGCTCGCCTCGGCGTCCCCTTCGCTTTATGTTACTGACAGAGACGCTGTGCTTGGTCGCTGACCGGCTTCGAGGCGATCTGAGCGACGCAGGGGCCTACAGACAATTAACCACACAGACACCAGTCTCTACTTGCACCAGACTTTACACTGCTCTGACCGGGCGAGAATGCGTATCTGATCGAGCCCTAGTTGGGGCGCAGGCCGCGCGGCTTGTTCTTGAAGAAGGTCTTGAGTTTGTCCGTGTCCGTGTAGTCGGGCAGGAACTGGTGCACCGTGATCTCGCTGCTGGCCACGTTCTTCTTGACGAAGCCGAGATAGGGCACGCCGCGCACGGGCGCCACCTTCTCCTGGAACTCGGGAAGCTTGAACGGGTTCTTCTTCTTTTTCCACTTCTTGTACGTGGGCGCGACGACCGCGCGGATGAGCACGGCTGCGTCGGGCGCCGTGTAGTTATAGTAGTGCATGACTGCCACGTCGGCGCGGTCGCAGTACGGGCACCAGAGCCGGCCGTTGAACGAGTGGAAGCCCGAGACGAAGAACAGGAACAGCGGGTACGAGTTGTCGTACGTGGCCAAGTACGCCTGCACCTCCTCGGGCGAGTACATGGTGAGCACCTTGTTCTTGTTGGGCGCGCCAACGGCGGGCTTTTTGACGCGGAACACGTAGTCCAGCAGCTCCGGGTCTTGGCAGAACTGCTCCGTGAGCATCGTGGACGAGTTGCCCCCGCCTTCGTAGCGCATGAGCGACGGGATGTGGTCCAGGTAGAAGAGCTGGTTCTGGCGGAACTCGTTCATCTCGTCCGCCCAGTACGGCTCCTGCCCGACGCGGATCTCAACGAGCTTGGAGCCGCGGGGCGCGCGGTTGAACGCGTCGTACACGGGCTTCTTGGCCTTCTCGCAGTCCGGGCACCAGTACTTGCCGTCTTCGCCCACATCGCTCATGAAGAGCATGTACAGCGGGCCCTGCAGATCCACATCGTACTCGCTCACGAACTTGTACGCGGCATCGAAGCCCTGCATGCGGAACGTCGAGTGGCCCAGCACGCGGTTGCGCAGGATCACGCCGTCCTCCTCCGACTCGTCGCCGTTGCCCGTGCGCAGAGAGACGCTCACGGACACGAACTGCCACATGTAGGCGACCGAGGACAGCACGGCCATGGCCAGCAGCACCTGCAGCACGCGCACGAGGCTCACCTTGCGGTTGGCAGCGGCCGCAGCCGCAGCCGCCTCCGCCTTGCGCTGCGCCGGCGACTTCCTGGTGCGGGGGGCGTCCGCCATGGCGGCTGGGGGTGCGTCAGTCGGCGGGGGATCGACGCACAGGCGCGGGGAACGAGGCGCCAGCGATACTGACGCGGCCGGCGGTGACGACGATGATGATAAGCGCTGGAGATGGCTGTCTTCTCCCTCCCCCCTTCACGTGGCTCTTGGCGACAAAATAGCGAGATGTGATTGGCACAATAGATGGGAAGATAAATGCTTCTGAAGGCTTCTGATTGGTGTAAATTGAAATTTTTTGGAGCAAGGAGTATTTTAAGCCAATAGTGTGCAAGTAGTCGGTACGGCGAGCGACGAGCGCTGTTTTACGGTAATTCGTACCTTGCGCGCGGTTAATCTGTCGCTTTGACGTGCATCTGTTCAACGTGTTTCGGTGGGTGTGCATGTTCGCTCCCCACTGCTGACGAACAAACCTCAACAACTTGCTGACGTATGGCTGTGTGCGTTAGCCCCATTATTTTATTTGATTAATATGTACGAAGCGGATGTGTCGAATAAACGCTCGAGCTCGAGTCACCCTGCGAGCTTCACTGGATCGCAGTGGACAACGCCCATCGCCGTCGCTCATCTAGATGTTGACGACGACCTGGACGCCGACGACGATGCTCGCGAACACGAAGGCGCTTGCGAGCAGCCAGAAGTTCTCGGTGTCGCGCACCTCCAGCGCCGAGCGGTTGAAGCAGGTGTCGGCTCGTGCGGGCAGGGCGAGCAGCTCGACGTAGCACTGAACCCAGTTGACCCAAGCGCGCATTGCCCACGAGTTGACCACGTCCAGCATGCCTGAGAGCACCACGAATCGCCGTCTCAGCGGGCCGAGCTCGTTTCGCTCGCGCTTGCGCTGCCGCGTCTGCCATGAGAAGGCGCCGGGCACGCCAAACCACGTGCACGTACACGTGAAGACGAGCTTCAGAGCGCACACTTGAAGGAATGGAACGTCGGCCGCCACGTCTGAGAAGATGAAGACCAGGAGCAGGTACGGCCAGATGCCGAAGTCGTACAAATAGTCGTGCAAGAGGCGCTTGGGCACCAGCGTCTCGTGGCCCGCGCGGATCGACACGGCGTTCATTTCGCGGTGAAACGCTGCCGTCCGACTGCACTTGCGCGTCAGCAGCGCGCGAGGGCTTCCCTTGATTCGAAGAGATTCATTGTTGGGAGACACGCCTCGATCTGCCAGCTCCGGTGTCGACAATGGAAGCATTGCAGGCAATGCATCGCACTGCTGGTCATCGAGGAACCGATCAACGAGCGGGCGCAGCCACGCGTAGAACTGCGTCGGGTCTCCTTGGATACGCGTAAGGTGGTCGTTGTTGGCGCCGTCCCGCTGCGCCTTCTCGATATTTTTTGCTTCCTTCCGCATGAGAAACAGCAAGACGCCGGCCATCTTCTTGATCCCAAAGTTGAGCAGCGGCTTGGGAATCGCGCACTTTGGGTCAATGTTGGCCACGATGGACGTGCGCGCCGTGGTCCGCGATATCGGCTCAACCAGCGCGCGCAAGCCATTGATGTCCATGCGCCCAGCACTCCACCCTTTGCATGACGGCACCTTGATCGATCTTGGCAATGTTCCTTCGTCCACCGTGTTCCCCATCATGAGGATACACCGACGCTCGTAGCATGCGTTGATGGCGCACACTCGCAGCACAGCGTCGCGTTGAAGAACCGGCGAGGAAATGCACAGGTACGGCACGTAGTCAACGTGGCCGGTTTGCTGCAGCACCAGTGACTGGTTGCAGAACGGGAACCACAAGTTCCACAGGTCTATCTCGCGGAGTACAGCCACAGTGTTGAACACGTCAACGTCTTCGATGGTCCCATCAATCTTGAGCCAAACCGATCCGTCCTCTGCTGGCTTCCAGTAGGTCGTCACTCCGAAGTGCGTCTGGCCAAACTGCCATCCGTCGTCGGCACTCTCGCTGCTAAATTCGGCGAGGACGTTGGCACCAGCAACTCGTCGCTCCTTGATGCGCGCCACGAAGTCGCTTGCATCAAGCATCGCCTTCTGCACAGTCTTGGCTGTTGCGCATTCGACGCCATTCGATCCCGCTTTGCTGAGAAACGCCTCAATCTTCTCGATTAGAAGGGCAGCCGAGAAGATTCGCTCGTCCGCTTTGAGCAGGTGCACGTGCTGCCATGCCCACGATACGTTCTTGGCGGTGACTGTGACGGCGGAGTAGTCGGGTAGACATGGAGACGGAGATGCATCACCCCATTTGACATCTGAGGCGTCGCTGGAAATTGTTTGAGAGCCTTTTACTGGTTCTTTCGCGCTGGTTGTCAGCGTGTCTGCTGGTGCGATAGTCGCAGCTGCTTCGCTCAGCGTACTCTCGTCCGAAGCTGCAGTCTTGATGCTGGTGGGAGGAGACGAGCTGGCTCGCGAGCTGACTGTGCTGTTTGTGACCGTGCCTTCGTCGAATGAAAAGTTTCGCCATCTGAAGGTACCCGAAAGGCGCTTGGAGAGAACTGAACGGGCAGCTTCCTCGGCCACACGATCTCCATCCACAGCTAGCGCTGGCTTGAACGACACGACTCTCAGGTCGTTGTTGCGATTCAGCAAGTGCGCAATTTCGGCGAACGACAGGTCCGATGCGTAGCAGCCATCGATCTCGTAGAGCAAATAGCCCTCTGGAAGAATCACGTACTCGATCCCAGAGCTCATCATTCCGTTGCCGCCCGAGGTTTGCAAGCGAAGCACCTTCTTGGAGTACGCGGGCGCTTTCACATCGTGCTTCAGCACCGCACTGACCGCCGCAACTTCGTCCAACGGGCGTAGGGCTCGAAGCAGGTTGTGTTCATCCCGCGAGACCATGCACTTCATCGTGTTCTTTGGCTCTTTCGACCGCCGATTCTTCTTCCTCGGCGATTGCTTGTCAGGGTATGAGAAGCCCAGCACAAGTGGTCGCCTCGCGCGCTTGATCTCCCCTAGCACCTCGCTGAACTTGAAATCCGTTACGGGCACTCCGTTCACTGAAGTCACGACAACTCCGGGCTCGAGCCGGTGGCTGCACTTGTCAGCCTCGCTGCCCTTCTCGCAAAACGCCACGAGCACCTTGTTCGAGAACAAGTCCGTCTCCAAGTGTAGGCCGATCTTTTGCTTCTGGAACTCAACGATGAAGTCATCCGTCTGCATCAACTGGGCTCCATGCGAGCTGCGACTGTAGCCGCTGTACTCGAAAATGGACGCCGACGATCGCGGAGATTTGTTGTGCGAGCTCATGGACATTGATTTCCGCAACACTCGCCGCGGTCCACCTCGGCTCGCCCTGGATCTCGACGATGATGACGCCTCCAATGGAGCAGTCGGGAGAATACTCGGGTCGCTGTGTGCACTGTAATGGTCGTCACTGTCGCTTTCCGCTCGCACAACTGCACGCCGCTTCCTTGACGAGAATAGTCCGCGTGATCTAGTTAGCCGAAACAGCTTCGAAGACTTGCTTGAGGTGCTTTGAGATGCTTGCGAATCAGATAGGTTGCCGCAGGAGCCGGCGCCACTCACTGATTGACGTCGCCGTTTCTCACTCCGGAAGCGAACGACCTGCGACGGGATGCACTGGATCTCATTGTCGTCCAGCTTCTTGATGTAGTTCGCGTAGTCGGCACAGGCTGCGCGCAGGTTGTTCATGAACGACGGCAGCATTGTGTGCAGCAGGAAGTTGATCACATAGTTTGGGATGCAGAAGTCCGTGTCGTCTTCATACTCTGCGTAGAAGTCGCACGCGTCGTTGCTGCCGGAGCTCGCGCGAATACACATTCGCAGCGCGTACGTCTCTACTCGCACCAGTCCATTGCACTCGGGCGCGGACGCGTGGTGAGCCGACTGGCAAATGATGACGAACGCGTGTTGTTGGGGGAAGAACTTGACACGGCGGTGGTAGACGTAGTCGCGGTTGGAGAGCGGCCACGGCAAATTCGCGGCAGCGTACATGATGTCTCCATCGCACTTGCGGTCCAGGACGGAGATCTGCCGGATGTTGGTATCCCAGCCAGCCCGGAACCGCGCATCCATCAGCGCGTTGAAGAGAGTGTCTGCTGACACGGGTAGCCAGCCTTTGACGAAGTACACGGGTAGTGTTGACTGCTTGGGCGTCGGACGGAACACCTCGAGGTCCTTCTCGGCGTAGATCGGGTCGTCCAGGTTCGCCCACGCCGCGTGCTCGCCCATGTCAACCGCATCTGCAGCGCCCAACGCAGCGTCAAGGGTGGGAGTTAGCGCTAGACATGCATGTTGTGGCTTGCTTCGTGTCCATTCACGCACCGTCCAGGTCGTGCTCGCTGAGCTCGGGGTCGGACGTGCGGTGCAGCAGCTTTCTCTGCTGCGGCGGCTGATTTGTTGGGGCTTCCACGGGCTCGGGCGACAGCACGAACGAGCTCATGGCCCTCCCACTTGAGTTTCTTCACTTGGTCAGCTCAAACTGGAGTGGCAGGACGCAGTTCTGTGCCCAACAAGATGCGCACGACGCCACACGTCTAAGACGACGCTTCTAGAAATACTCCGTTCCTCTCGCGGCTATTCGTGGCGTACCCCACGTGCCGCCGAGTTCTCTTTCCTGCCGCGTCCCTTGGAAACCGCTCGGAAGGTGGCTGTTACGCGCGTCGGCGTTTCCTTCCGCTCCTTCCTTTCCTCCCTGCGCGCTATTTCTGACGGGAAAGCAAGTCGCCGTCGAGTCGGACGCGGCCGTGGCTTCTGCTCAGGCGCTCAGACAAACGAACGGACGCGTAGATGCCGCCGGTGGCGTCCGGAGATGCGTATGGGGCGACCGGCGGCGTCGGGAACTGCGGCGGGCGGTCGCGCGAACTGGCGGAATGGTCGGTGTCCCGTCGTCTTGTTCCCCGCCTCGCCTTGTTGTTTGTGCCGGCCTTTCTCGTATTGACTGTGAACTGTATGACGGTCACTATCAGTCAGAGCTGGGAGGGAGGGGGGGCATAATCGGGTGACTGCAGCGTATTACCGGGGGGGGGGGGGGGGGGGGGGGGGGGGGGGGGGGGGGGGGGGGGGGGGGGGGGGGGGGGGGGGGGGGGGGGGGGGGGGGGGGGGGGGGGGGGGG
>JAADXW010000925.1:0-14014 GCA_023337975.1 Phytopythium ostracodes
AGTAGTTGGCGACGTACTGTTCGGCAATGGTTAGATCGATTGTAGCCGGATGGTGGTCGAGCAGGTGCCAGAAGCACGCCAGGTAGTGCGCGATGACGAGCACGAGCCAGAGGAGCCGCGCGATCCCAACTAGGTGCGAGTGCCGCGAGTACCGGATCCATCGGACAAGGCGGTGGCTGACCTCGCGTGCGCTGCCCCGGACATTGAGCCGGGCCAGTCGCATCGTGATCATCGGAGAGCCGTGAATGAGCATCGCAATTCCCGTTCTCTCATAGTCGAATGCCTGTCGGATGATTTGAAGCGGTAACGCTGCGATGACGTCAAACAGGAACCAGCTCCGAAGGTATTGGCGAGCGATCCGCCGCCGCGATGTCGCTGGGTCCGCTCGCTTGACGGCGTAGGCGGTATTGAGGTTCATTGCGATGTCGAGTATTGCAAGAATTTCAAGTGTGACATTGACACTGGTCGTACCGGAGGATCACGACGGGAAGGAGACTGGGGCGAAAGGCAGGTAGAAGACCTGGAAGTGGTATGTGCAGAGCATAATAGGCCCATGCAGTGTGGCGGTGAGGCTGGTCGGAAGCACTGGCTTGGTCAGCGAAGTCGAACAGCTTGCCACTCTCGTTGCGTTGCGCTTGAGTTCACGGTTCAGACGCCGAAGAGATGGTCGCCGATAGGAGCCACCGCGAGCCGTGCGCCCGCCGTTCAAATGCTTGTCAATTACAAAGTTCCTGGACGCGAACTTCGACGACGCCACGGCTGGAATGCTGACGCACCGGATCTGGAATCGCTAGATCATGGCTTCATACTTGGCGGCTTTACGCTAATTCTCGATCACTCGAAGTGCCGAGCTGCACTCCTTGAGACGATATCGCAGGCTGCCGACCGCGTACTGCCGTGGCTTGATGACAGGATCGACTGGTACCGGCATGACGCGTGAGCCAGTGCTGTGCTTGTTCCTGCTGGTTATGCCGAGTGTATTTCAAAGTGCAAGCGAGTTGGTTTGGTCGCAGTCATGTGCTGTGGGACGTGCTTCTCTTCCGAGTACCTTACCTATCGCAAGCTCGAGCGAGTTCTATGTTCGCTACAGCTTCAATCTATTATTATCTCGTCGTTGCAAATGGATTCCCCTCGAAGCCTAAAAGAGCACAGATCGCCACGGTGACAAAGTGTCATACCTATGTCAAGTGTAAGCTCCGCGTTTCATGGCTCGGTCTCAGCACCCCAAATCTGGCACCGATACTCGGCGGTTATCAAACGAAGGCGTTGTGAGCTATTTACGGCTCGGATGTTGAACACTTAAGACGGTTGAGAAAGGGTCAGCTAGTGCAATGACGAGGTGTGGGTTAGCGTCGAAAAGCTCTTCGCCTGGATATCAATTTAGAAGGTTCGTCTTCGGCTTGCGTCGTTTCGATATTAAATTAAAGAATTCGATACTGAGGGTGGAAGACCTCTTCTATCTTGACGCTGCATGGCTTGGCGCAGAGCATTCCATGATAGAGAGAACCATTATTGCGAGCCCACACCACAGGGAGCAATATCGGGCGTCGAACTCAGGGTTAACGTTAGTTTTAGACCACAGATGAGTCTCTCGCTGGCCGAAAATAGATGGGCAGGCACGTCCTGGGCGAATGAATGCTGACAGAGAGAAAATACATGATTTATAATAAGTGCCAGAATAGATCCTGCCCGATATTCGTGCTACTAGTCGTCGTATCTTCTCAGCGAAGCGCGTCTCTGCAACTACAACGCCGTACCCAGTCACTTGTATGAGTCGGGCTGCATGAACATGACATTTACTTGACTGCATCGATAGGTCCAACGCAACGATGCATTTGGGTCGCACGTCGCCATGCTGTCGGATTCAACGAACAATAGCGGCAGTGATATGACCGACGTCGTGCATCCAATAATGCCAACAACATTATCTCGAAGAAAGCCGAACCTGGGCAGGCTCCTTTGGCTCCGAAACGCTGACTCCAAAGTGGTGGAAGCCCCCAGCGATCGCGCCCAAAATAGCTTGCCGCCTGCTTCAGTTGCCTTCTCGAGACAATTTTCTTTTTATCAACCTATTTATTCTCCTGTCTTGTCTGGGCAAGTTTACCACCACTTCGTTCGGCAAATCGTCTAGCGACGCGCCTGGTATTTCGCCACTCACGAAATATATCGGCTCCGTGTCCGCACGTGTCCGCACGCCGCCCTCCGGCTCACTCAAAGTCCGCTCCGTCATGGAGCCGCACCAGTTCGTGTCGAGCGACACCAATCCGTCCGGCGATGGACAGGCCATCGACAACGGATCTCAGACTGCCTGTTAGGACTTATATATCCTGCGCTCATTGGACACCCTCTGGTGTGGTGTGACACACAAAGGCAACTTGCTCATGAGTGATGGTCACTTTCGAATGATCTAGAACTGATTGAAGTCCAGTGCATTCTAGAATATCCAAGGGCAGAGTAGATATCTAGTTGATCGTTGATAAACGGACCAATATTACTTTCCATTTTGTACTGCATCGCACAAGAGAGAGATATCCAGTTGTTAAACTGCCGACTCGCATGAGTATCAACATCACCACCATCATCGTCATCATCGTCACCATCACGCCAGCGAATATGAAGCCAACTCGGAGGAGATTCCTGCGGACACTAAAGGCCACCAAGAGATAACTGTGTGGAGCCGCCACTAGGTATATCGCGACCGACGATTAAGCGCCGGTTGGCACCGGACGCGAGCATTAACCCGCAGATCAAGTCGTTCCTACGTCGGTCCCGAACGACCGACGCGCGGCGAGCCGCTGGCCACGTGCATTTACCGCTGCGCCAAAGCAGCACGCGCGCACTCCAGATAACGAAAAAGCGCGAACTCCGCACGACGACGTACAAAATGCTGCTGCAGCAGTTCCAGCTGCGCAAGTTCACCATCCAGGATGAGATCGACTTTTCGCAGACTGACATGTCGGCGCAGATGTAAGCGGCGTCTGTTCTATGCGGTATAGTCGGCGGTGCCATCGCTGCTGATGCTCCGAGCACTGATACAGCAAAGAGCACCGCAGCAGACCAAGAAACCAGCCTTGCAGTCCCCGAACAACCCATCGACGATGCGTCACCAGTCGTGGACGGTGACGGTAGCGCACAGACAGCTACGCCACCCATGAATCCAGCACTGGAGACTCACCCGCAAGCGCCAGTCCTCACCAGGGCGGGTAGCCTCAGTGGATCTGTGACGGGAACGGGTCGGCAAAGGTCCGAGCGATCTACAGACAGCAACGCGGCAACGGCACCTCTCCCGGATCGACTCGCGTCGGAGGCTTCGTTCTCGCACAGTTTCCACCGGAACAACAACTCGATCCACCGGACAGCGAGCCACAGCAATCTCCGCAAGCGCCGACCGAGGCACAGGAAGCGACTAGCACGACGGTTCTCACTTCGTCAGTATGGGTGCACGAAGAAGCGACGGCTCCGCAAGTGGCTCAAACGGATGGGAAGACGAGTGCTCGTGCCGCTTTCTCCTGCCGGTCTGGTCGCACATATCCATGTGGTGCTTTTGGCTCTTGTGTTCATGGTCCAACTTGTCTACGTGCTGCTCCTGCCCTCGTACTTTGGCACGTCTGCGCCGTTGTCGGAGGCCGCAGCCGCCGGTGCCCGAGCACTCAACATTGCCATCGAGATCGTGTTCCTCTTGAACTTGTTGTGAACGCTCAACACGGGCATGTACGACCCCAGCACCGGCGATGTCGAGATCTCCCGCGGCGCGCTCTTCCAGAGCAACGTCAAACGATTGCTACTTCCCAACTTGGTGTCGTCTATCCCAATTGATCGCATCCCGACTTTTTCTCGCGAGGCAACAACTAGCGCGACTAGTAGCAGTGCCTCCGACGCAGCTGTAGCAAGCGTCATTGTGCACTCGGTGCTCCAGTTTCCGAGACTTGCGAGCACATTCAAGATGCTGAGCTTCATGTGGAACATGTGCCGCATGCTTCGCATCGGCAAATAGCTGTACGCGTGGCTCTACTACTCGTGATACTCCCATCTCATGCGCATCGATCGCATGATGCTGCTCATGCTGCTCACGGTGCACTACATCGGCTGCGGATGGTGATTAGTCACTGATGAAAACAACCTCAACGCACCCAACGCTGTCCCAGCTGGCTCACTCACGCCAATAGCGCCTCCTCACTATCTGATTGTGCTCGACCAGTACGTCGCCGACATGTACTACGCGATGCTGCTGATCCAGGGACAGGGAGACCCGCACAACACGACGGTCCAGCAGAAGGCGTACGCGATCGTGGCGGTGCTGCTCGGGTCGACGATGGTCGCGATCGTGTTCGCCAACACCACGGTGCTGGTGTCCAATTTCAGCGCCAACTCAACCAGCTTGAGCAACAGCCCAAAACCGGACGCGCACCTAGCGAATTACGAGAAGTTGGACCCGACCGAGCCCCTAGCTGATGTCTTTTCAGGCGACTTGAGCAGACGTGTGATCCACGTGCTCGTCCGTTTGCCTGAGAACGAATTGTTGCGCCTGATCAAGGAGAACGCCAAGAACGTCCAAGCAAAGCAGCGACTTGTCGAAGAGCTAAAGCGTGAGGAGCGCATGGCTCGTCTCCCGCCGAATCGCAAGCGCACCTGGGACGACATCAACGAGTGGGTCGGCGCCGAGGAGTACAAGGCGTTTGGGTCGATGGAGTACAAGCAGCTGCCAAAGCGCCTGAAACCTGTGAAGGCGAGCGGTTCTTTCCGCAAGCTGATGATGAACCCACCAGTGCTGCCGGACAGCGTGCTCGACGAGATGACGAAGGCGATTGAGCTGAAGACGAGAGTGTACAATCCCGACATTTCAGACGGAAACGATGGCAACGAAGCAACACGCATGCATTTCCTGGGCGGTGTGTTTGAGCACGTGATCGGGTGGTACCAGAAGCACCGCGACGAGAGCCTGACGATTGGTGTGCAGACGCAAATGGCGGGCGACTTGGTGAGAGTGAAGGGCGTGGTGGACTTCCTGATCACGGACTCGAAGAAGTCGGTGTGTGTGGTGGAGGCGAAGGACTGGGAGTTCAAGTGGGGCAAGGGCACCGTTCAGAGCATTCTTGGTATGGAAGTCGCGGTGGATCAGAGCGATCACGAGGTGATGTACGGGATCGTGTCGAACTTCGATCGGTGGCACTTTCTGAAGCGTACGGACGATGGCGTGGAGCAGTTCATCGACTCCGTGAACGTCAACCTGGATCTTCGGGAGGAGCTGAAGCGTGTTTCGAGTCGCGTGTTTGCGATCCTGTGCAGTCAAAGCTAAGTCAGTCGTCTTTTTAAATCATATACGTCTTGCCACCATCCGAAATCAAAGATGAGTTCGAGGTCATGCGCAAACTCCGCGGAGTGTTCACATTTTTGTTCAACTTGCTCACTTTTTGAAAAGTTTTGCACGGACGCCGACCGACCAAAATGCGTCTCCTTCGCACCTAACCTATCGCACACGAGCTGTCGTCAGTCCTGAGCCAGAGAACGACCGATCCGCACGCCCTTCATCAGCGCCATTGTACGACAGAGCACTAGACGACCGCTACTGAGCTCTCGTGCAATGCAATAAACCATAACAGCATGCATTGCAAATCGGACCGAAAAACGCCCGCGCGTGGTCACCAGTCCGCCAAGTAAAGAAGAGAGTAGCATCACAAACGGGCTACCACGACAGACGTTCCGCTCCTCGACAACGCTTCGGGCTCTATGGGGTCATATGCTGTACAAGCGACGCCTTTCTTCCGGGGTTGGTCATTCTCGACAGTCAGGTGCTTGCTTCACCAGGCGAGCGGTCGGTCCGTCACTCTCTTCAGTCTCGGTTGTATCTGGGTTTGAACGGTCGTGGCTCGGCGGGATCCATTGTAGTTCCGCCGCTCCGAAGGGTGCAAGTGTCGACCGTTGGTATACTACCTCGCCGTTTATCAGGATAGGTCATTCATACTAGGCGACTGTTTGTCAGGATGGATTCACTACGGCCCTTGGCGACGAGGCAGCAGGTATATTCGGCGACTGTTTGTCAGGATGGGTTGATTTGCTCGCGACCATCAGTCTAGTCGCCTCTCCGCGCAGTCGACTGCCTGTGACAACCAGTCTCTGCGAGACCATCATTCTTGTAGACTTATTTGAAAACAGTTTGCCGCCTGTTATGCCCCTTCTGTCTCCAATTTGTGCAGCAAAATTGAGAGACTGATGCCTCCAAAAGCGCGGCGATGGTGAGAAACAACGTGCTGTGCAACCTCGCGCGTCCGTTCGGGATGGAGGTGGAGCGCCGGGGCGAGGAGTTCTATGTGTCAAGCGTGGTCGACGGCGGAGCTGCGTACGTCGCTGGCATCCTCGCAGGCGATCGTCTGATAGGGTGGAGCCCCTGCAGCCGCGTCGAGTTCCATCTACACAGTGACGCTACACTAGCGTATCTGTCTTGGGACGCCGAGGCGCTCACGAAGATCTGTGCTCTCGACGCCTCCGAGCGCGTTGTCGCGGTCTCCTTCTTAAGACAACATGCTGAAAAGCGCGAAGCATTCCGGCGTCGCCAGAAGATCTTGCGGAATCCTGTTGTGACATACCGGAAGACTCCAGATCGAGTTGGAGGCCTGCAAAAACTCTTCAACAATGTCCGGGCCCGCGACATCAACTACCCTATGCCCGGCATGGACGAGAGCGAGCGCGCACACGTGGAGACGGCAGCGGAGGAGCGCGCGCGCGTGGAGTCGGCAGCGGAGGAGCGCGCTCGCGTAGAGTCAGCAGCGGAGGAGCGCGCGCGCGTGGAGTCGGCAGTGCAGGAGCGCGCGCGCGTGGAGTCGGCAGCGGAGGAGCGCGTGGGTCCTATGGTCGGCTGCGGCGGCGTCCGATCCTTGGGGCTGATGCTTTTCCTCCCGAAGAACATTTGGCGTCGACCTCCAAACGCTTCGATACGCGCGACCAATACTATGGTAAGCGGCGGCGGCGACAATGGTGACAGTGGTGACAATGGCCAAGACGGCGGCAACAATGGTTACAGTGGCCAAGACGGCGGCGACAATGGTTACAGTGTCCAAACCGGCGGCGAATATGAGTTCGGCATCGCTTATGACTTTGAAGAATGCGACAGTGCCAGCGCCATCGACGAGCATCCAGCGCATCCAGCAAGCATAGATGCCGTGAACGAGGATGGAGAAAACGATAGTGCCAGCTACATACCGGTCGTAAGTGACTGCGAGAGCGAGGGCGATTTAAACGTGGAGACTCAGATCCACTCGTCTCCACGGAAGCGATCGCTCGAGAAGCCGACACCGAAGCAATCGAAGCGGCAGAAGCGGGCTGAGCCACCGACCTACACATTCTGTCAAGACGGTGGCTCGCCACGCAGCTTCAGCTTGACTGACACTACGCCTCCGACTGATCCTGAGGTGTTCCGCCTCATCGCGACGTGGTTCTCGCTCTTGCTGCCGGCATCGCGGTTCCAAGTGCTTTTCGAGGACGAGCTCGACCAGCTGGAGCAGCCTCAGTGGAATATGCCTACCATTGTCGCGATACCGTCGGTCAACGAGCTCGTTGTTGTAACGAGACCTGCCGGTGCTGTTCGCATATACGACCTCAGCCCGTACAAGGACACGACTGGACTGCAAGAGACGACGAAGGACAAGGGCAAGGAAGGCGTCGACTACCCGATCGTGGCTATCCTGGCGGTGCGTGTGGACTCCAAGCGGCGCAGACGCGAGTTCCTCGTCGAGTGGGAGGAAGGCAACACTCGCTCCTGGGTTCCAGAGGCAGATTTGGACGCCCCAGAGCTGAAGAAGGCATTCCTGAGCAGCCTCGAGCGCAAGCCGATCGCGGAGAAGCTCTACGCGCGGTTCAAGCAGCTGGGCGCGGACGTGGAGGCGATCGCGTATCCGATGGACCCCACGCATGACACGTCGGGATTGAAGATACTGCTGCACCTTGCGCGCATCGTCGCCGCCGTCTACTACAACCAGCCTCTGGAGCAAGAGCTCGCCAAGCACATGCAGATGACACAAGATTCAGCCCGCTGGCGAGAGCTGTGCTGCGCGGCGATCGTAGAGGACAGCCAGCGTCCCATCGGTAAAAGCAGCGCAGCGGCGCTGGAGCTGTGCACCTGGCGCATGCGTTGGAGCCACGGAGCAGCCACTACATGAGGAGAGGATCTCTTTTTTATTTATTATAAAAAGTGCCGTGTTTGATCTTGTACTTGAGCAGGTTCACGTCCCGGTTCCAGTAGGGTCGTGCACAAACTCCGCGAAATGTTCACATTTTTTCCACTTGCTCACTTTTTAAAAAGTTTTGCACGGCCGCCGACCCGCTGACGAAGTATCCAGTGCTGTTGACACTCCCGTTTACGTCTAGCTTGTACGTGGTCGCGGCTGCTCCTATGCCGACATTGCCGGCCGCGGTGATTAGCAGGCGCTCGTTGCTTCCATCGCGAATATGAGCCATTCGGAGAGGAGGCGTAGGCGGATCCTCGCGCTCCTATGTCCCACGACTTTGTATCCGTTGTGAACTTGATGTTGGCCGAGCCGGTGGTCGACGTGTTTGTAATGCTGAGCTGGTGGTGCTCAGTCCAAGGCTGTTAATGCCTGCCAAGCTCTTGCTGGCGTCGAGCACGAGCACTTTGCTGGAAGATGCAGTGCCTGCGGTAATGCTGGTCAGGAATCCTGCCTCAGTGCTCGTCAGCGTCGTTCCGCCGATCGCTACGGTCTGCGCCGAGAGCGTGTTTATGTTGTACAGATTGTTGGACAGGTCGAGCGTGGCAACATTGGCGTTGGACGGAGTCGGGGGCGTCACCAAATCAGCCAGGTCAGACGTGAGATTGGACGCCATTGCGCAGGCTATTGTATTGACAAATTATTATAGTGTGCACTGAGAATGTCCTACTGGTCTCTCTGTGTTCTGAATATGTGGATATGGGTGGCTATGTACCCCTGCAACGCATGCGCTGCAAGTCTTGTCCATCCCACGTTGTCATCGCTTCCTAGAACGGTTGTCCACGCCTGAACGCTCGAATTCTCCTCGCTCCGTGCTTCCTCTTCAGCCCGCTCCGCAGCAGTTCCAGCATGTTCATCGCAGCGTTGACGTCTCGGTTCCAGAAGTTCGCCTTGCAGCCACTGTTGGTACAGCGCAAGACGTTCCGCGTACACTTGAGCACGATCTTCTGGCTCGCCAGCCTTGGTTTCACGAATTTCTCCATCTCCGCGATCTCCTTCGCCTCCTTCTTGGACGGATGATCCTTCGTCCGGATGTCCACCTCGTCCTTCTTCCTCTTCATCTTCGTGAACAGTCGAGCTTGCTTGAGTCGATGGTGACAGCTGGAGCACGTGATGCTGGTCCGGTACTCGTCGACAGAGATGACGGTTGCCCGCTTCCGCAGTGCTTCCACGAACCCCTTCACCGGACCCGTAGCGTGTCCCTTGATACCGTCTCGACGACTCCAGTCTCCATACGCGATGCACACTTGCTTGCTGGCTCTTGGCACGAGTCGCTTCGCCAACGCATCCAGCGCTACCATCTTCGCGCGATCCTGCGTGAACCGCCATCGAAGGAAGCCGTGCTCCGCGCTGAACGCCAGCAGGAAACGCAAGTGCTTCCAAAAGAACTCGAGCCTGCTGAAGTACGCATCGTAGCTCGATGTCTTGAACGACGGCATCGCGTGCACGACTCCGGCATACCAGGGCTCTCGTTTCTTCAGGTCCTCGTTCCACCGTCGAAAGTCGTTCATGCGAGCAAGGTGACGGTACTCGCGCGTCTTGATCTCCGTGATCTTCTTCCGACGTAGAGCTCGACGAGCAACAAGCCGACGACGGCGTTCTCCACGCTTCAAACGTCTTCGAGGGAGTCGACCGACTGTGACCGCCGTGACGAGCGACCGCATACCCGGGTCGATGCCGATGAGGACGTCGGGCGAGTAGTCGGGTCCGAGCTTGAACAGCTCCTTGGCAAAGCTGTCTCCTTCCGCAAGCTCTTCTGGAGTCTTCACCTTCGTCGTCTTCTTTTTCGCTGCCGACCCGTCGTCCTTCTTCTGTTTCTTCTCCGACTTGTCCGCAACTACAACCGAGGTGGTTGTCAAGGGTCGAGTCATGGTCACCGACACAGCGTAGCCGTTCGTCTTGAGCTCGTCAGCGAACTTGCGGTTCTCGGTCTCGAACTGTGCGACGTCGAACACCTGACGCAAGATCTCTGACCGGTGCGTCTGGAACGTCTTTAGGCTGAACGGCCGTTGCGTGTCCGACGTGATCTTTTTTATAGGAACAATGTCCAGCTCGACCCGGAGGTACTCTTCGACGGCCGGATGCTGCTTGACCAAATGGGCGAAGATCCCGTACAGCGTACTCGCATTGATCTTGACGTAGGCAGCTTGGTAGGACGCTGCAACTGGCAAGAGGGAGTACACTCTGGCTCCCTTCTGTGATGGATGCTTCTCAACGAACTTCTCCATCCACGCGAGCATGTCGAAGAGCTTGCTGACAAAGTGACCGCTGTTCGCGCGGAGCTGCCACTGCCACGGGACAATCTCCAACCACTCGCGCAGCTCCTTCTCGATGGGATCACTTGTATCATCCCACTCCGTCCACACTGGTTCCATCTGTCCAGTGGGTTGCTCGTTCTCGTCAAGGACAGGTTGCATCTTGACTCGGTAACAGCTATCCACGAGTCGCTTTGCGTCCTTGTACTTCATCTCGATCTTGTTCTCAGGAGCGTAGCGCCTCAGCAAATACGTAGGTTACCATGAGATACCAAAGTACCGTCATGATTACTCACGTGATATGCTGTTTTTTGTTTCGGGTCGATGTACGCGAGCAAGCTCACGCACACCTAACGACCTCGGAGTAGGCATCTCCGGGCACTCGGACTCGAAGAGCCCAAGTGAGTAGGTGTTCGTTCTTCAAGTAGATGTTGCGCGCGGCGTTCACATCTCGATCGATCGTTAGGTCGCAGTGCGAGCACTTGAAGACCTTCTGGCTTGTGATGCTGTGGTTGATTCTCCCGCAGCGCGAGCACGTCTTCGTTGTGTAGTGCTCCTCGCACTCGATCATCTTCCCGCCAGAACGCGCCATCTTGTACTCCAGCATCTTCTTGAACTTGTAGTGAGACCACGTGAGCATGTCCCGCGAGGTCTTGCTAGAGATACGTTTCTGCTTCGAGGTCATTTCGGACGTCTGGAACGAAGGAAGGAGGACTTCCTTGTAGTTCTTCGACAGTCAGCTTGACACCTTGTGTTGCATGTCCGCGATCAAGGCCCTCACACGCCGGAAGCTCTTGGTCAAGCGCTGGCCCATCCGATAACGCTTGCGCTTGGATGTCTCCTTCGTCCGTCTTGAGATCAAACGATCGATCGTGAGACAACGACGAAAGATGTACTCCTTCACGTCGTCGACACCCATCGTCATCCCGTCGGGATCGTACAACGTGATGAAGCTTCGCACGCCGGGGTCGATCGCACACACTCGAGAAGAAGACGTCTGCTCGAATGTCAAGACACGAGGAATGCAGAGGTAGAATCTCTCATCACGAGTACGTTGAAGACGGACGGAGAACTGAAGGTCGGGTATCTGCTCCTTGATTGCGAACCCATCAGTCTTGGAGAAGCCGAAGTATCTGGGGTTGAACTGCACAACGCCATCCGACACCTTGAAACCCCGAGTCCGAAATTCGATCGAAGAGGAGTTGGCCTTCTTGGACTTGAACTTGAGTTCTGGGAAGGAGGTCTTCTTGTCCTTCTTCTTGAGTGCCGCGAAGAGTGCTCTCGACGACTTCAAAGCCTTGGTGAAGTCCCGGAACGTCGAGTCCATGACTTCCTCCGGAACCTCGAGGTGGTATTCTGCAAGGTAGTCTGTCAGCGAGTGCTTCTGCGAGATCGGGCGATACTTCTTGACGACTTCAGAAATCTTGAGCTTGTAGCAGTCCTCGCGAGAGTTCTCGACGAGCTTGTTGTAGATCGCTCGATGGGTTCCGAACATCTTGTTCAGCAACGTCTTCTGAGTCTTGGTCGGGTAGAGTCGAACCTTAATCACGCTGTTCGGAGTTTCGTCTGACGAGCTGGCGTCAGGAGATGACGGCTGTGACCGGATTGGCTTGGATGACATCTCGATGACGTTGTTCAACTGGAACCACGATTTTGCCTTGAGACCTCTCGAACGTGTTGAGGACGAGTAGTCTTGAACGGACGGAAGCCATGCCTCCTCCGCCCGTATGCCCACGGGCCACTCCCACCACTCCGGCCTATCTCCCATGGGAGAAATTCAGAAATGGCGAAGTGGTTGGAATGGCGGACTTCCACGATGGGGTTTTAGTGGCGGTCGCTAGGTTTTTAATATTACTAGGGTTTAGTATAGGTGCAGCTTGTTTCACCTGATCATAGTGATGGTAAGTGTGTCAAACCCAACTACTAACATTTGTTAAACACGTTTCTATTCGCATCAGTGCGAACTGACTCCTTCGACATCAATATTACTAATATAGCCTCTTTACTCTGTTTGCTTTCTTCTGAGTCGTTTGAGAACTCCTGATTTTTTTCCGTTTCGTCTGGCAACGAAGACGTTAACGATAGACAGGAGGTCCTCTTGAAGCTCTTGCGTTTCCAAATCTTTTGACTCTTGTTCACCGCGGTGTTCGTCAGCGTAAACAACAATTTTGACTCTATGCTCTTTGCACATTTTCGCGAAGAGTTCGTATCCAAAGCGCAAGAGTCGGTCTCTAAAGGTAACCACAATCCTTCCGACCAGTTCCCTACATACCATTTCCACCAATCTGGAAAGTCCTGGTTTGTTGTAGTTTATACCTGATCCAACGTCGGTAATGATGTCACTATTTGGGAAAGCAGACGACAGCAATGCTTGCTGCCGTTCAAGATCGGGTACCTGTTTGTTTGATGAAACTCTACAATAAATGACCGTAGATCTTTCAGGTGGTGTAGGCTCATTCATGTCTGGTTCCAGACGTCGACCGATCGATTCAAGATCATACATCCACGTTCTACGTCCGCTAGGGTTTGTAATAGCTCTGGCGTTAACCATATCTCTAAGAGCCCACCCTCTAAGAGTTTCAGGAGCGATATCGTATACCGCTCTAACTTTGGCAGATGAAACATACTGTAGCATTTGCAATCACTTGGCAGTTTGAATGATGTTATTGCATTATTTTACATATTTTGAGCGTCAATTTAAGATCACTAGTACGCCGTAAATACAAAAAAAGGCTAGCAACGCAATGCAAAACTATACAAAATGGTGAATGTCCCATCGGAAACGGACGTACTGGTGCAGCCGGCGACGGAAGTGAAGAGCGAGCATGTTCTTGGCGTTGATCTCCATGAGCTTCGCCGTCTCGTTGATCATGTCACCACCATTGAAAACGCTCTCCGAGGTGTACGCGATCTCCCGCTCACGACCACTCCAGTACTGCAGGCAGGTGCGGTGGAAGCTCGGGTACTTGAGCGTAGTTGACGCTCGATCCCGGGATTCGGTGTTCCCGAGCACGGCAGAGCAGCAGCGGTAGAAGAACATTTGCTCGAAATCGGGAACGTCTTCTCCGTCCTTGAGACAGCGGAGGACGTGGAGGTTGGCGAGATGCCAGGCCTCCAGCTGCACTTGCTTCATGACGACGGCCACGCGAGCGAGCTCAATCTGAAGCTCTGGCAGCCAGCACACGCGCGAGAGCTTGCAGATCACGCTGGAGTGGGCGTCCTTCGTCGACTGCTTCAGTTGGTACACTTCATTGGCGGAAGACTCTTGCGTCAAAGAGCCGATCGCAGAGCTGACAGCTGCGCATATTCCACTCGGACGCGCCGGCTCTGGGACCTCTTGCTTCGACTCATCAGATGCTTGGACCACTGGCGGCTTCCGCGGTCGTAGACGCAGACGCGCGAGCTTGGGCATGAAGTCTTCGAAGTCGGAGTCAGAGTCATCTCGTAGTGTCTGATGACGACGGCGCAGGCTCGGGAGTCGTGGCGTGATCTCTTCAAAGTCAGAGTCGGAGTCGTTTGGGGGTCGTCGCTTGTGCTTGG
>JAADXW010000926.1:0-14009 GCA_023337975.1 Phytopythium ostracodes
ACCAAGCCGACATAACCTTCGAAGCTAAGCCTAAGCGTTTGACCCAAGTCTTGCAGCGCTGCGCGCTGCGCTTGATCTTTTGTGGTTGTACTGACGCCAGTTAGGAGTCAGGGTCAGTAGAGTACAGATTCGCCTGGCTTTACCCATATATTCGGTAACATAGGCACTTCCTTTGTAAAATACCTTCTGTCACCTACAGTGCTCACGTAGGCGGCTGATGCGGCGAAGAGAGCTGTCACATCTTTGCTTTCGCCACAGCCAGGACGCGCGCCTCTCGCACCTCTACGACATATCCAGGCCTATGCAAACTAGGATCCAGTACCTAGATACCTAGAACGTGACGAAATAGATAGTCTGGAAAATCCAGAACTAGGTATCTCACAAACTCCAGTAGTAAGCAGACAGCAGCGCCTACCAGGTACTGTACCAAAAGTTGTTCCAAGTCATTTGATAGGACCTGGAAAAAGAGGCATTTCTATTGCTTTGGCTCGGAAATGTCAACACTTAGAGCTAGGTATTTTGTGCGCTTCGGGTCCAAAATACCTAGTTTGCAGAGTCCTGGTCTTATCGGATACTCGTTCAGTAGAGCCTAGCCCCCCGCACGCTCAAGATGTGTGGAGAGAGAGTTGGCGAGTACAGTACTGTGTATCCACGCAGTCGATTCAGGTTGACCACCGCCGTGCATCTCGAGCAGAAACACGCCCGCTCGGACTGTTTCTTGAACGGGTCGAATCATCGGCTCGCGCTGAGCGATTGTTCGCCGCTGGCGAGCATTCATCTCGGGTACCACCACGATTTGCTGCGAGCCTTGCAACCACCGAAGCGGCTTGGGCCAAGACGCCCGTCACTTGTGTACAGTATTGTGCAGCTCGCAGACGGCTTGAGCCCGAGCCCAGGCACGGGTGGTTGACCGTCGTCGCGCGGATGGTCGGCATTTTGCTGAGTGTCGCTGGATTTGCAGACTGTGGCTTTCACTCCGTGTCCGATCGATCACCGGGTTGAACTGGCAACGCCAGCTACAGTGCACATGCGGTACTGTACTGTATCCATGCGATGAACAGTAGGATGCGGCATCAAACGCGCGTTCACACGGGGACACTCGCGTCATTGGCCACCCGATTGCTGCGGTGCACTTCACACAGCCCCTCGTCCGCACCAACTGCCACGCTCGTTCCGCCCATGGCTCGTTCTCAGCTCAGCGGACGGCTGGGGAAATGTGCCAGCGATCTATCGAGAAGCAGTAGCGGGAGGCGGACCACCATGCCGATTGACTCAGACGGAAAATGCAAACGAATCGTTAATCAGAGTGCCACGGCGGAGGCGCTCTCCACGCTCACGACACACAGTACTGTACGGTACTGTACAGTTCTGACATGACAGACCGCGTCATGCGCTGGTGATCAAGCAGTCGCAGCGGTCCGCCGCTTTTCGCATTCAACTGTAAGGAGGTGTTCCCCTGCATAAAGCCACAAGCGCTGGTAATGCTATGAACCTGTCGGTAGTACCGACTCGGTACTGAAGCGGATGCCGCTTGAATGGCAAGGCGACGCGATCAGCAACGGCTCGTAGCTCGCCACCGGCCGACCGGTCGGCCGCCCAAACGGCGCCGCCGCCTACGAACGCAATCTTTCTCTTCGTCTGCTTGGTTTCTACGCCGGGTCTGGAATCCAGACCACCTTCTCTTCGAGGCAAGGAACGCAGTAACGCAGGGGACGCTGGCAAACGGAAAAGATTCCGTCGTGGACGCATTACGCTTCTTCAAGATCGCCCGTCCCGTGCGATGGGTGGCGGGCATACTATTTTCAATACAACATCAACCCAAACGAAAGGTGTTGGTCACCCACCCACCACTTCCGTCAGAAAGTTCGATGCACCGCAGCGTCTCAGCCTTTCTCCGCTGGAAGATCCCGTCGCTTCGCTTCACTTGCCATTCCCCCAACGCGACGGCCGGCCGGGCACTAGCGAGATCACAACGGGAAGAAGCCAAGCGACCATGTTTACGTGCTGTACCCCGCGCCGCCAGCTCCCTGGTGACGCCGTGGGCGCCGAGCACAATGTGAACAACACCTACGTCTTTACGCTCTTCTACTGGGCCGCGCGCAGGTAATTAAACGCCTCCAGCTCCCTTCCCTGCGTGTCGATGGGGGTATCACGAGCCGTGTCCGCAGCATCCTGTTCCAGCAGGTCATCTCGGGCTACATCTTCGTGCTGACGGGCTCCAACCAGCCCGTGGGCACAGTCAAGGGCATCCAGGGCATCGCGCAGCTCGCCTTCTCGCTGCCCGCCGGTCTGCTTGCCGACCACATCCGTCGGGACGCTGTGCTGCGCTTCTCCGGCGCGTTGGGTCTCGTCAGCGCCGCGCTGACGCTGCTCGCGGTCGAGCTGAGCAGCCTCACCATCATCTACGTCGCGTTCGGGCTCTGGGGCGTCTTCTCGGCCTTCCAGAGCCCCGCGATGGAGGCTCTGTTCGCGGACTCCATCCCGCACGGCCGCCGCTCCTTCCCGCTCACGCTCAAGTACAACGTGAGTAACGTGGCCATGGTCATCGGCCCGTTCCTGAGCATCCTGCTGTTCCTGTACGTCGGCGACGTCTGGCGCGTGCGAGAGCTGCGCCCCGTGCTGGTCTTCGGCTGCGTGTTAGCGGCCATCGCGTCGCTGTTTCTGTTCCGCTACGACGACGACCTGGCGCTGAAAGAGGACGAAGCCACCACGCCGTTAGCGGCACAAGCGGAGCCAGTCTCTCCCTTCCAGATCAACCACCAGCACCATCGACCGAGCGTCGACTCGTTGGGCACGCCGCTGCGTACGCCGACCTACGTCGGCGGCGACCTCCAGTTCGAGTACAACTACTCGGACATTGAGGATGAAGGCGATGGATACGACGGCACGGTCGAGATGGACGAGTACCAGCGGCTAGAAGCGGCTCCACGCGTCAACCAGGTCGAAAACTCGGCACTGACGGAGCATAGCGCGCTGATCACGGCGGAACCCGCTGCAGAGCTCGACCACGAAAGTCACAGCAGTGATGACGACGCCAAGCTGGCGGCCACACCCATCAAGAAGACCCGGACAACTCGCAAAGGCAGCGCCGCCGGCGTCCACGACTCAGACGTGCGGTTTCTGGGCATGACGACCGAGCACGTGCCGTACCTCCTGTTCCTGTCGGACTTTATCATCAGCAACGGCGCGGGCATGACCATCAACTTCTTCCCGCTCTTCTTCATGGCCGAGTACGGGCTCTCGCCGATCCAGGTCTGCGCGCTCTTCCTCGTGCAGCCCGTCGTGGTGCTCGTGCTGTCATTTCTGAGCCAGCGACTGTCTAAGACGCTCGGACGCACGCCCATAATTGTCTCGACCCGCATCGCGTCGACCGTTTGCTTGATCGGCATGGCGTTCGCGCAGCCGCTGCACCTCCAGGTCTTGCTGTTCCTGATGCGCGGCGGCATGATGCGGTGTTCGCAGCCGCTAAGACGCTCGGTGCTCATGGATTTCGTCAAGCGAGAGGTTCGCGCGCGCTGGAACGCGCTCGAGGGCATCTCAGTCTTCTCGTACTCGGGCAGCGCCGTCCTCGGCGGCTACCTGGTCGATCAGTACGACTACAGGACCTGCTTCTTCACCACGAGTCTCGTATACTTTGCCGGCCTGAGCCTCGAGCTGCTGCTGCTGCCGCTCACCAAGCACGCCGTCGAGAAGTAGACAAGACATGCGAACAGTAGTCGAGACGTACAACAACCTCGCTGCCGAACGGCAAATACTCGGTTAGAGTTACCAGGACGATCATTTTCAACACAAAGTTCGCTTCAACGCGATCGGCTTCTACTTCTTGCGGCTGCGTCGTCGATTCATACGAAGATCTTCGTGTTCATGGTGATGGGTTTGCCGCTTCTCCGTCTAATACCCTGTGGTCCTAGTGCTCCACGGCGTGCTTGGTGAGCGGGATCAGCATGGTCTCGAGCGCGAGGCCGAGGCAGTAGACGAGCGACGTGATGACGAAGCACGTGCGATAGTCGTACGCGTCGATAAGGAAGCCGCCGATGACGGCGCTGCCCGACCAGGAAAAGACGGACAGGCCCTCCAGCGCGTTCCAGCGCGCTCGGATGTCCTTGGGCACGTAGTCCATTAGGATCGACCGGCGCAGCGGCTGGGAACACCGCATCATACCGCCGCGCATAAGGAAGAGGAAGACCTGGAGCGCCACGGGCTGAGCGAGTGACATGAAGTACAGACACACGACCGAGAGGACGCGCGTGACGACGATGATCGGCATGCGGCCGCACGACCTGGACATGCGCTGCGAGATGACGGACAGCACCATGACGACGAGCGGCTGCGCCATGAACAGCAGACACACGTGGATGGGCGTGAGTCCGTACTCCTCCTTGAAGAAGAGCGGGAAAAAGTTGATGGTCATGCCGGCGCCGTTGCTGATGATGAAGTCGGCCACGAACAAAATGTACGGCACGTGCTGCGTGCGGAAGCACAGGAATGTGACGTCCAGCTGCGCGAAGTAGTCGGCGCTATCTTGGTCGTTCTTCTGCTTCTCGAGGTCTGCCGCTTGATGCTGCTGGAGCAGCGCGGTCTTCTCGGTCGCTGTCTTCGACTGCTTGTCGTCTTCGTCCGAGTACTCGTACTCGAGATCGAGCTCGTTGCCCACGAGCGTGGGCGTCTTGAGCGGCGACCGGGACAGCGCGCGCTCGATGCGCTCGTCCTCGTCGACCTGGTCCTGCTGCTCCACGCGGTTCTCGATGGCGAGGTCGTCGTCAAAGCGGAAGAGTAGCAGCGACGAGATGATTGCGAGCATGGTGCCGAACTCGAGCACGGGCGTGAGCTGCTCCAGCTGCCACATGTCGCCGTAGTAGATGAAGAGAAAGACGCACAGCGCGGGGCCGAGCATCTGCGCAAAGTTGCTGATGTTGTACTTTATCATGAAGGGGAAAGAGCGCTCGCCCTGCGGGATCGAGTCGGCGAACAGCGCCTCCATGGCGGGGCTCTGCATGGCCGCGAACGCACCCCAAAGCCCGAAGACGGCGTAGACCATCAACATGGACGCGCTCTCGACCGCGATGAAAGTGAGCACGGCCGTGAAGATGCCCAGTACGGCCGAGATTCTCAGGATCCGGTCGCGGCGCGTGTGGTCCGCGAAGTAGCCCGCCGGAAAGGAGAAGACGAGCTGCGCGATGCCCTGAATGCCTTTGACGATGCCCACGGGCTTGTTCGAGTTGGTCAGCACGAACACATAGCCCGCAATCACCTGCTGGAACAGAATGCTGCGCCAATCGGACAGTCAGTCAGTTAGAGGTGCCTGGGTGTGTGAGCACCACTAGCGGACAACGTTTGTACCTGCGCGCGGCCCAGAAGAAGAGCGTGAAGACGTAGGCCGTCTGCACGTTGGGCTCGATGCCGGTCCACCACTTCATGACGGCGCTTTCGATGTGCTTGGCCCGTGATAAGGCGGTGAATGGAACGAGAGACTGGCTGGCCTCTAGTGTGACGATTGGGGAAGTGGCCGTGTCTTTAGGACGAGCGAGCGAGCGGCTTGCTCGATTCCTTTCGTCGTCATTGGTGGGTGGGCAAGGTGCTTGGGGTAGATTGATACACTCATCGGCCAACTTGGTGCTGGTGCTTTGCAGGTTTGGACCTGATCGTCAATTCGTTACGAACTCTATGAAACGTATGACAGTTACATGAACATACAAATAGTAACTATTCTCTAGTCACAGACTGGTGCTGCGTATGTTATCAAGTAGCTAACGGAATGTACCGTGTCACTCGGTGACATGTGCGACATGTGCGTGTCTCGCGAAAGGATACACCAACTTACCTTTAATAAAATATAGTATACCCAAAATGATGACATTGAGATTACGTTTCCATGCTTTAACTACCTTTAAAAAACTATTTTAGATGATAATTCGTGTAAGCTATCCAGCCGTTTATTGCGATGTGGTCCCACCTGTCGGTGGACTGGAGATGGAAAACGATCCTGACGAATTCACCCGCTCACGCCGCTGCCCTGGCACACGAGCTCGCCTCGGCTCCGATGAGCATCGCCTCAGTCACTACAGTACAGTACTCTTTGCTCGCTCCCGGGCGGCTCACGGCGATAAGGCATCACCTGTCGACCTCAGCTCCGCGCCTGGTCCAATTGACACCAACGCTGCCCGTAGAGGTGACGGGGGAGAATCGTACGCGTGGAGGAGTGCATTAGATGCACAGGTCGGTCTTTTCTTCCGAGTCGCGTGCGTCATGATTGAGAGTGACGGGCGGCCTGGCGGTGTGGGGCGGCACGCCGACCAGTCGATTCCTCAAGTTGAAGCTGCTCCGACTGTCCGAGGCGGTTCAGTACGTACACTTCACCGTGCGCTCGAGTGAGCAACCGGCATCACAACCTCTTGCTGCACCCGCCCCCAGTGTCAAACACCCACCGGCGAGGAGGACGATGGTCGGAAGTGATGGGCTCTTGACGCTCCGACAGCTTCGACACTGTGCCGACAGTGCGCCGGGTGTGGCATCCTCGATATGCGTTCGCGCAGCCACCGAAGCGGTCTGCGCGTCTGGCCTGCCTGAAGGAAGCGCTGGTGACACCGGGGCGACTGTTGGACGCAACCAGAATGAGCAACGCACGGGGAAAATGAAACCCCCCCAGTCCTCCCACGCGGTGACGAACGGTCACCGGGTCCTGGTCCCGCGCAATCGGAACAGGCCCGAGGGAGGGAGTGCGTGCGCAAATAGCACGCACTCGTGTTCTCGATGGATTAGTCCAGCTCGCCGGCTGTGCTGTGCAGTGGCACCCGACCCGGTGCAAGGACTGTCGACTCCCAAATCCCGTGCAGCGTGGGGTTTCGATGGGCGTTGAAGCTGAGTTGGTCACCCGCCGCCCTTGTCGCCCTGACAGTCCCACGGTGAGCATGTAGCGCGCATAAAAGGCGACAGAGGGCGGCTTTCCAATCCCTTCGAGCGTCGCCAGGATCTCCATCGGGGGCTCTCGCAAGGCCACTCCCGCCCGCCTGGCGTTTCCCCTTGCGCTTTGCCGAGACTATCCTGCCAGAGACAACGTGAAGCCTCGACCATGGCCGCGGCGACCTTGAACTTGTCGAGGGAAGCGGAAGCAGAAGGAAGAGGAGGAGGAGGAGGGGCGTGCACGTCGGGTTCTCTCGCGCGTGGCCGCTCCCCAACAAAAGCGGAGCCATCTCCCGATTGACCGGGTAGAGCACGCACAGTTCAGTATGATTGGAGGTCATGGAGTGCACGGCATACAATCTATACCAGAGACAGCATAACATCAACACCAGTCTGCGCCCCATGCCGCACTCCATACAGAGCGCTGCACGTGTAGCACTGTACATGTATGTCGGCTTGTAGCCTGTCTCTTAGACACGTGCATTGTCAGCATGTATCAATTATGCACTGGTCCGGTCCATGCAGTTTCGCTGGCGACCCTGGCCCACGCACGGGGCACGCACGTTGGCCCGCGGCTCCCACTTTCGTCTGGCAGTCTGGCCGGCGGGTTTACTCGTTAGGAAATGGAAGCAGAACGGGCTTCCTCCCCTCCATCCCGATGAGCCTGAGGGATCAGCTCCAAAGCGAGGCGGCGCATCCCCCGCTACGCTCGTGGCGCCCCTGAGGCGTGGCGTAGCGTGGCATCTGAGACCGCGCCCGTCCGTCTGTCCGTCTCTATTTCCTGCCCCCGAATACCGCCGCAGAGACTGCGAACACAACCCGACCGGCCATATCATAGACGGACCGACCGAGAGACGACGCAGGGCAGCGTCAACGTGTGCAGTCTCTCTCGCGCTTCGCTTACTAACCGAATCGTCAACTCCACCCGTTAAACAAACGACGACGCGCTTCTTCTTCTGCTGCTGCTTTTTCTTCGAGGTGGAGGTTGGGCCTTCTGCTGCTGCTGTCACTTGCGAAAGATTCTTCTCGGCAACACCTCCCGACACGAACGAAAGGCAGCAGGGCAGCATGAAGTTCCCGCTGCCGGCCGACACGATGCCGCGCGTGCACCTGACTCCGTGGGACCAGGACAAGATCGAGCGCCTGGCGTCCGCCTTTATCCACGAGACGGTGGAGCAGTACATGGAGCGCTTGTCGGCGCCCGAGCCGCCCAGCGAGCCCGGCGGCCTGCCCTTCCGACGCCGCCGGTCGCACGCGGGCAGCAGCAGCAGCGCCATGCGCGTGGATAAGAAGCGCTGGAAGCCCATCAAGACGCGCGACGGCATGGCCGTGTACCAGGACCGGCAGGCGGGCGAGGCGGTGCGGCAGAAGGAGAGCTTTCGCGACCTGCTCGAGTCGCCGGAGGCGCTGCACAAGACGCACGTCGTCATGGGGCTCGGCCACTGCGACGGGTACATGGAGGACGCCGTCTACGGGTCGATCGCGCCCTCGGTCGAGCTCATGATGATCAAGACGGCCTACTGCGGCGACGGCGTCGTGGACTGCGCCATGTTGTGCCCCATCGCGCTGCCGACGCGCGAGGACCCGCTGCGCGAGCTCCAGATCAAGTGGTGCGTCAACAGCTCGGCGCCCTTGCTCGTGCAGAGCCTCGTGCGGCACCGGGACTTTGTCTACGTCGAGGCCTCGGGCGTCATCATGCACGAGTCGGGCGAGCGCATCGGCTATAATTTTCTGCACTCGCTCGAGCTCGACGGCGTGCCCAGGCTCGACGCGCTGGGCCTCGTGCGCGCCAACCTGTCGATCTGCAGCCTGTTCCGCCAGCGGCCGGACGGCGCGGGCGTCGAGCTCTTCCTGCAGGGCTTCTGCGACCCGATGGGCGACATGCACCCGAGCGTCGCCATCCTCACGACCGCCGAGGCGCTGCTGTCCTACACGGACGTGGTGCAGTGCGGCCGCATGAAGAAGCTCAACTGGGTGCTTAAGAAGAACGCCGACATTTTGTTCGCGCTCGAGCACGAGGTCTGCTGCGTGTGCCAGCGGGGACTCGCGGGCGCGAGCTTCCACCCAAGGAAGCGCTGCCGCATCTGCAAGGGCCGCGTGTGCCGCAAGTGCCGCGTGCCAAAGAAGCTCAGTTTCGTCATACTTGAGACGCGCGAGGTGCGCCAGTACAAGCTGTCCTTCTGCTCCACGTGCGTGGCCGCCGCTGTGCACTCGCACACGCTCGCCATCGCTGCGGACGAGCTCGCCGGCGAGAACCCCATGCTCGCCTACGAGGTGGACCAAGAGTCCATCACGAGCATGTCGTCCTTCCGCACCTCCGCGCACTCGTACCTGCGCGGCCATTTCTTCACCGAGGACTGAGGGCCCGTGGCGACGGTCAACAAGTCATCACAACGAGCGGAGCGGACCGGTTTCAAGACTGCTGCAACCAAGAGCACCTCTACGAACCCCAGGAAGGAGGACCGAACAGCAAGGCAACCGCTGATCTGCTTGATCTCTCTCCTCGACTTCGAACGGATGGGAAACTTTTGAAGTCCCATCCTGGCGCCAGAATCCCCAGCAGGAGCAGCGGAAGCGCTCGTGTTCCCTTCCAAACGTTCGTGTTGCAGCAGATTAGGTGGATGGGCGCCACTGATTACTCCGTGCAGCGGTCGTGGTCTTCCTTCTCCCCGTTGTTCGGCCGCGCGACGCGTTCGACACGATCGGCGCGACGTGCAACTGTTGATGCTTGAATTCCAGTCGAAACTGCAATCATGGGGAGTGTCCGCCGGGGACCGGCGGCGCTGAGCTACATTCGTGGCGACGGTGATCGACGCTGCATTGGTTGTTTCCATCCGGTCGACACAGTGCTCTATGTGTACAGCATTTAGCGCGTGAGTACATGGTCGAGCGTGGCTACTGCGAGCCCTCCTTCCTGGCCTGGGTATTGGCTTCGACCGATCGGATCCTGATGAGACCGACGCCGACCGCGACGCCCTGTTGATTCGAGCCATGGAGACTGCGCGTGCGGCATGCGCAAGCCCCGGATCCGACCGGAGGAAGGCGACGACCAGCGCGCTGCTGCTGCACGCCGCTGATCCTACACTTCAAATCGCGCGACGATGACCCACGTGTTGCGTCGTCGGCTGTGATCCAATGCTTGCGCTTCCGCGTCGTCCGTGGGCACGAGAGGAAGCCGCTCGAATTCGTTCACGCCGGTCGGTGCACTCGCCGGTGCATTGTCAAGGAGCAGACACCGCCCGCCACCTTCAACCGACTGAACGTCCGACAGTGCGAATGGATGAGCTGACCGTGGCGTCCGTCGACAAAGACAGCACCACCGCCTTTGAAAGCCCCGGGAAGTCCGATCACAGCCCAGTATCTTGGCGTCTGAGGTCGAACAACTCTGCTGCCTTCGGAGCAAGGAGAACATGGAGTCCGAGCTTGCTAAGGACGCAATTTCGGTGGGCACGACCGCCCTGGCAGCGGATTACTTCCAGGCGTACACCATGCACGCATGCAGGTGCCACTGTCAGATAATATAAAAGGCGCTCTGATTGTCCGCTACAAGCGCACCCGCCTTTGTGACTGAGTTGGCGGGTGGAGGACACATCGTTCTTGTCGAGACCAGTTTACAAGTTGCGCCGCTCGCCGCATCTGCGAACGCGTTCGCTTCCCCCGTTCTTCCCTCTCGGTCGCAGCGCCAATTCTGTGACTGACAGCGAGTCGAGAGCACCGGAGGGACTATGTCGTTCCCGCTGCCGGGCGACACGTTCCCCCGGCTGCAGCTGTCCGAGGACGACGAAGACGCGCTAAAGGACCTCGCGGACGCGTTTGTTTGCGACGCGGCGCGCGAGTTCGACGTCTTCCGGAGACGCGAGGCGCGCAAGATCGACGCGGCGCGACCAGCTGACGGCGTACCAGGACCGCGCGCTGCGCGACCGACGCTCGCTGTCTCATCGGGACCACCACCACAGCAACAACGACGCCCACATCAGCGCCATGTCCTTCTCGACCAAGCTGCACGGCGTGCTGACCGTCGGCTTCTTGGACGGACAGCTCGACGACATGATGTACGGGCTGTTGCATCAGATGACCGACGTGCTGCGCGTCAAGCCGCGCTGCACAAAAGACAAGATCGTGGGCGCGAAAGTGCTTGCGTCCATCATTGACGCGACGCCGAGCGCGCCGATGCACGGGCTGCACCTCAAGTGGAGCGTGAGCGACTTCGCGCCGCCCTTCCTTCGGCGACTGGCGCGTCCGCGGGACTCCGTCTACATTGAAGCGACGGGCTTCTTGGGCGACCGAAAAGACGGCGGCGAGCGCATCGACTACAACCTGCTGCACTCCATCCAAGTTTCAGGCATCCGCGAGCTCCACGAGCACCAGATCGTGCGCGGCAACTTCTCCACCTGCGAGCTGTTCCGCCAGGCGGCGGACAACAAGATTGAGGTGTACATGAAGGGCTTCGTCGACTCATTGGGCGACATCAAGCAGGCGGTGGCGATGCCCCCGAGGGCGGAGGCCATGCTGTCCTTCCGGAAGGCGCTCTACTGCGCCGAGATGAAGAAGCTGACGTGGCTGCTGCGTGCTCAGGAAGGGAGCGTGATCATTGAGCGACCGATCGCGAGCGTGTGTGCCGTGTGCGAGCGCGGACTTCGCAGCGGCAGGCGAAGGGCGTGGCGCCCGTGCGCCATTTGCGGCGCCGAGCTGTGCGCGTACTGCTACATCCCGCGGCGGCTCTTCTTCCTGCCGCATCGACGGGACCAAGTGGTCGAGCAGCGCATGGAGTTCTACCCGCTGTGCATCGAGAACGCCAAGCAGCTAGACGCGCTCAAAGTCGCGAGGGACGAGGTCGAGGCGGCGCAGTCGCGCATGTTCCACAGCGCCTTCCTGACCGGCGGGTCGGCCACGCCCGTGTCGCTCGCGCCATCGCCCACGGAGTCGATGGACGGCCAGCGCGAGTTCTTTGGCCGATGGATTGGCAGGTAGCGTGCGGGTTAGGACGCGATAAGTATAAACGCAGACTGTCGCACTTGATTATTTTCTTGCTTATTTGCTAGTCGAGACCACAGAGCGGTGGCGTTGAGAACACTCACGTTGCTGTCTTGGTAGCAGCAACAGCAACATTCGTTCGAATACGAACGCCCATCAGCAAACTTTACCAACTTCAACGTTATCAGTCTGAGTTTAATGACTGACATTTTTACTGCTCATTCCGTCAATGTATATTTGTTATATACAAGTCAGTATAGAAGGATATTTATAATTACTATGTCATCACTCCGAGGTTTTAGTGTGTTCGACAACTTGAAGTGGCGTAGATACGCTACGCTGACCGGGTCGCAAAGGCAAGAGACACGAGCTTGATCGACGGGCACGAGCCGGATTGACGGGGATTTCGACAAATGCTGGGTATCTGGGGATAACGTTGACAAATTTTGACGAATTTGACATGCTGGGCACCTGGCGGAATGCTAGACTTGTTGCCTTTGGCGAACTACGTGTAAAACTTGACGGAGAGCTTGTATTTTATCATGTACCCTGTACCCTAAAACCCTGGCGCTTCGCGCCACCCTTGAGTGCATGCTCATGGAGAAGTTGGCGCTCTTGGCTCGAGCAACAAGTTCAGCATCCCTCCAGGTGCCCAGCATGTGTCAAATTCGTCAAGATTTGGTAGAATTATCCCCAGGTACCTAGCATTTGTCAAAATCCCCGGATTGACGCCGCCGCTACCCGTGCCACTGGAATCAAAAGTGGATTTCGATTCGAGTTGAACGGGTGTGAACCTTGTTGCACGCGTCTTTGGCTGCCGCTCGGTACGCAAGCCGTGAGGCATCGCCTTGCGTACTGTTGGCGAAAGTGGAGGCGGCCAAGCGCGACAGAGAGGTGCTGCAGGGAGATCGCTCCCTGCAAGGAGGCCACAGATTCCAAGCAGCAAAGAGATCCAGCGGAAGAATGCAAGACTATGGTGCTATACAGTACGAGACGCCTCTTGCTGCTACTGAAGGTGAAGATGACGCCCTGTGCTACCTTGATGCATTGTGCAGCAGTCGACCGTGCCCTTTTGGCTTGGCACCTTTGTACAATGTCTCACGCTGTGCAGTCGATTGCACTCACACGCTGCTGCACCACTAACGCATTCGTCAGGAGCACGTTTGATCGCTGCGGTTGCATTCGGAGGCAGTCCCGCGTCTGACTGGGCGTCTTCAAGACACGTGCTCACGATCGAGGAAGTGGCGGCCGCTGCAAAGACGCCGCTTGGGTCGCAAGTGTGGTGCAACGCATCTTGGCACCAGACCGCAGTATCGGGTGCTACAGACAACGACGGAAAAAGCCGGGAGATACAAAAAAACCGGGAAAAGAGTTGTAGTGCATACCTCCGTGTGAGGCAGGCGGGGCATCGACCAATGTTCGTACAGTACAGGACTGGGAAGGGAGCGTCATGAGCTCCAGCAGAGGTCCATGACCAACATACGCATACAGTAGCACCAGTGCAATAAACCGAGTCGGCTTCAATGGCACGCCGCTCCATTCCAAGTGCGGGCCGGGCAGACGCGCCGTTGGTGATGCTGGTGATGACGCTGCGTGGATTCGGCGGCTAATGTCATAAACAGCGAAGAGCAGCGCAGCGCAGCGCTCGTGCCGCGTCTGCGACAATGCAATGCGCGCACGCCTCTCGAACGAGCATGCACTTGTCGTTCACGTGTCGGCCTTGTCTGCCGAGAACAATCGACTCGCCTGCCTGCCTGCCTGCGTCTTGCGCTGGTTTGCTGGACGGTATTAGGACCCAACTCAAGAACCCTCACACACCGTCCAGTCATTCGTCACGGCGCGGACCCAAAGCGATGCGCGGATTGCTGTGGGAGGCGCACACGGAGATGAACTGCAGGAGGAGACGAGGCCGGCGCTGCTCGGCGCGCCGCGTTGTGCTGACACTTACTGTTCAGTAGATTGAGGAGCGATCCTCCACAACGGGACGGTGTTGCTGATACCAGTCGAAATTCGTACTTAAGATGGTGCTGTACTTTCTCTGGCACATGCAAAGACACTCGGGAGAGATGACATTCCACTCCCTCCGCCGCCTACCTCTCTGCGCTCGGAGCGGCTTCAGACCCCCCCCCCCCCCC
>JAADXW010000927.1:0-14008 GCA_023337975.1 Phytopythium ostracodes
AGCCAACGACGGACGGTGGAAGACAGCGACTGAGCAAAACGTCGTCGTCGGTCGCGCTTGGTTTCCTTCGCGACGTTCCGTCCGGGTGGACAGAATGGTTGGCTTGCGCGCCCAGTGTTTGTGTGGACGAGATCGTGTCTCGAGTGTCGTACCGTGACATGCCGCTTCTCCTGAAGATTGGAGTGGGCCTGGGCGACATAGTGAGGGCTGAGGAGCGGCTGCGGCAAATGGTGGATGCCAGCCCAACCGTCACGTCCGAGCAAGAAGATTGGGATTCATTTCCAGACACGCCTCGGGAGGGTTCACGGCACGATCACGATGAGTTAGATGCAAACGCAACGGCAGCTGAGCAAGCGGACAGCGATCAAGCACTCCTGATGAGGCTGCAAGGATCAATGCACCTCGGAGGGCTCCAGTTCCGCTTCATCAACAACATTGTGGATCAGGAGTCCCCGGTCGTGGGCGTGCGCACCCAAGCCATTGACGTTTCTGCTCGCGCTGATTCGACTGCGTCGATGGAAGTTTCGGCCAACTGCACGCTTGAAGCTTGGTACCATAACTTGCGTCTAGTTGCATCAGAGCCACTGCTGGAGCCGTGGAGCGTCGGCGTCAGCCTGTCCCGCAAATTCAACACGTCACCCATCGAAAGTGATGGTGGCGGAGTACCAGAGGGATCCCCGAGAGTGTCTGCATGGGAGCTGAAGGTGTCTTCGAAGGAATCCCTTCAGCTGAACCTGACGGATGCGTTCATTGCGAACTTGACCGCCGCCAACCGCGCGTGGAGCTGGGTTGTGAACGAGGGTGGTGATCCGCGTGAGATTCGCGAGTACTCAACGTATTGGATTCGAAACAACACCGGACTGCCCATGCAATACTGGAATGCGTCCCATCGGTCGAGGTCGCTTGCTGTTGGTGGCGAAGAACCCCTGCGCTTCGGAGACTTTGATGAGCGTGGCAATCGAGGAGGCCAAAGTCCTCACAGTCGCGAGCGCGAGTTGTTCATCGCCGTGGAGGAGGAGTACCCGAGCGATGCGCTGGCCAACGACCGAAAGCGGTGGCAGAGCGAGACGCCAATCCCAGTGGACCAGGTTGACTCGCGGATGTATGCACTGGTTGACAACGAAGCCGACTTCGCGTCCACGATTATGCGCAAGTGCGAGGTCGTCATCGACGTCGTGGTCGAGCGCGGGTGCAAGTTCTTCGTCGTCCGCTCGACTCTGCTGCTGGAGAACAAGACCGCGTCGGACCTCGAGGTCGAGTTTGTCCCTCCCCAACGACGAGGTGGCGCGACTGCGTGGCGATCTGGGAGTCACCAGGGACACGTCATCTCGATCTGGAAGACGGTGGTCAAGGCGGCATCGGTTGTTCCTGTTCCAGTGCACCTCGTGTCACTGGGTGAAGGCTACGTCCTCGTCCGCCCTCCAGACTACAATGTCGCGGAAAGCGGGAGCAGTCGGAGCTTGCTCCCGAAGGCGTACGCCAAGGAACGGGTTTACCTCCCGGTCTTCGATCGACCAGCATCTTCGGCGAATGAGGGTAATTCCACTGCGGACGACCCCGGAACGTCCCAGTACTCGATCAAGTTCCACCGACTGTTTAGCGACCGGCCTGTTCGGCCTTTCGTCATGACGGGAAGCATTTCCAGTTCGAGCGGAGCGCTCTACCACCGAACGCTGTCGTTCTACCCTCCGCTGGTTCTGCATAATCTGACGGCTGGGTTGCTGGACTACAGCCTCTCAACTCCTAGCGAGTGGATGCCCACGGTGGAGAGCGACAATACTGGCTCGACAGGGATGAACATGGGGTGGGAGAACACGCAGCAACGTATTCGAGAGCGCGGGACCATCAACGTCGCGGACTCTCTCATCTGGCACTTGTCGGACGGTGAAACGCCGCTGGAGCTCCGCATCCGCATGCAGGGCTTCGACTGGAGCGAGCCGCTGCTTCTTGACGGGAGGATGAGCGTCATATCACGAATTCAGATGAAGGACCTGGTGACGGACGCCTTCCTGTATATCACGGTGGAAATCGTCATGAGCGAAGGGAGGTGCCGTGAGATCCTGCTGTACGTTCCTTACTGGATCGTGAACCTGACGGGCCTCAAGTTGGAGTACGAGTTTGACGAGGAGCGCACCGGCCACGAGCACTCAACCATGTACGTACATTCTGCTTTCGTATCATCGCGCACGACATCTTATTCTGACCAAATATCCCTATTGTATGTATGAATTCAGGTTACTTGCAGGCCAGAAACGGCTTGATCGCGACGAGCTTCTACTCAAAGAGATGCGGCGAGTCAAATACTCGAGACGCGAGCCCAACCCGCTCTTGGTGAATGCCGACGTTTTCGGGCAACAGTTTTCGAAAGATGCTCCGCGAAAGGATAAACGGCCGGTTGATCAAGGAAGGGAGGGTCGGCGGCGGTCCCATGATCTCGGCGAAATGGAACGCAAGCGGAGGCATCCATGCCTGCTCCCGAGCGTCCCGCCTGTCAAGGGATTGTTGGATTTGCTGCCCAAATCGGTCGATGACTCGAAGAGCTTGGGGCAACTGGAAGTTCTGCAGGCTTGCTACTCGGACCATCGGTCTGAGAAGGGATGTGTGCGCCTACGTGTATCAGAGGACGGGGTCGGCTCGCTGCCAGATGCGAGCGATTCGACGCAGCGCAAGTGGTCGGAGCCGTTCGTATTGGATCAGACAGGAACCGTCGGTGAGATTGAAGCCGAAGACTACGGTGTCGACCGTAAGTACAGTATCGGCTACTCCATCACGCCCGCCAAAGGACAATACTCGCGCACCAAGGTGATCATGTTGACGCCGCGGTTCATGCTGGTGAACTCGATGGGGTGCCCGATCCAAGTGTGCCACTCGTCAGCGAAGGTGATTACGCCCTCTGCGATTGAGGTGGGAGGACCGTCGGACCAACTGCTGAACGCGCCAGTGATGCCGGGCATGAACTCGGTGATGCTTTTAGATGCGGATGGGTACGCGGACTTCCATTGGACGCTTCGATTTGCCAAGTCGCGCACCATCCGCTGTCGGATTGCCGAGTTTGGGTGGACGTGGAGTGGAGCCGTCCCGCTGGCCGAGTCAGGCGAGTATGTTGTTCGCGTTCGCCACGAGTCAACGCGCGAGAACAAACTCGTACGAATCACGCTGAAGCTGGACTCTTCTTGCATCTGCGCGACATTCCGCGAAGAGAGCACCATGGCACCGCCTTATCGGATCGAGAACTACTCGCTGGAGACGCTTCGAATTCACCAGTATCGAGTGCGGAGGAGCGAGATCCTGTTGCCGCACCACAGCTTGGACTACGCCTGGGATGAACCCACCGAGGAGCGCATGCTTGTTGTCGACATGCTGCCATCCGCTGCTGGAGACAATAGCCGCCCGTTGCGCATTGGCATGTTCGCGCTTGACAAGATCCAGCAATATCCCGACGCGCTCTCGGGTACGCTAGGCATCGAGATTCTCGCGGACGGCCCGACTCGTGTGCTTCGCTTCACCGACACGCGACTCCGAGGCGAACAAGGCGACAGCAATCTGACCAGACAGGGCGAGATCCCGATTGATCAAGAGGAGCGAGAAGGCTTCTTGTCTCGGTTCGTGTCATCGCCGACGCTGCACGCTACCATCCAGCTTCAGGGCATTGGTATCTCGGTCGTGGATGGCGTGCCGAAGGAGCTGGTATACCTCAGCGTCTCGAATGTTGTCGTTGAGCTGCTGTTGAGTGACGAAGACAAGGAAAAGAGTGCTGCGTACGCAGAAGATATGGGCGCCGCCATGTCGCGGCTGGAACGTGAGAGTCATGCACGCATCGTTGCTTGCCGCCTCGAAGTCGGCGACCTCCAGATCGACAATCAGCTGCAGATGACGCCGTACCCGGTGCTGCTTCGATTCTCCAACCCGTACACGCGATCTCGCATCGTGAGCGGCCAGGTTGCGAAATCTCCGGCGCTGCAGCTGACGCTGGTCAAGCACGACGAGTACGCTGGCATTGACTTCATTCGCCACTTCAGCGCTGCGATGCTCCCGGTCCACGTTCGCATTGACGGCTCGCTCCTGTACGAGTTGCTGCCGCTTGTGAACCATGGAAACACTTACGGAAGCAGTGGAAGCAAGAAGAACGCAACGCGGCCTACCGTTCCCGTCGGAGTTGATCACGGCGGCGACTTGACGCGGCATGCGCGGAATCAGCCGCTGCTGCTGGACTACAACTTGAGTCTGGAAGTGCCGGTACAGATCCTGGAGTCGGTCCACAGGGACGGCACGACCTCCGCTGGCCCATCAACAGCACCGAACACGCCCTCGGTGCGTAAACCGACCGGCCCACGCCGCAAGCCCAGCGGTTTGGCTTCGGACATCCAGCGCTACTCGGTTACCGCCAAGCATTCGACGCACCACCAGAAACGGATCGCGAACATCGACAAGAAGCTGTACTTTGAGGAGTTCCGCATCGGCGCCATTCGGGTACGTTTCTGTGTAAATGGTGACGCTAGTAAACCGATCACTGATTGCTATTCTGTTGACTGTTGCAGGCGACGGTGAGTTTCTCATTCGGCGCGAGTGCAGGCGCCATGGTGGATGGCCACGTTGCTTCTCTGTCGAGCGTGCTGGCGGATTCGTCGCGAGATGCAACGAGCGTGCCGGTGGGCCCACTGCGGCTCATTCTGAACGCGATTGGCACAAGTCTGTCCAAGATCGCGAACGCGCCCTTCAGTCTCAACGCACTGCACATTCACAACTCGTTCGTGCAGCCAGACGCGCTGGCGACGCGGCTTGTGTCGCACTACCGGAGCGAGGCGTTGCGGCAGGCGTACGTGATTCTCGGCAGTGTCGACGTGCTGGGCAACCCCATGATCGCGTGGCGTAATCTGCGCGGCGGCTTCCAGGACTTCTTCTACGAACCAGCACATGGCATTACTCAGGTACTAACACTATTTGATACGGTTGCCATCATGCTGTTGCACCAACTGACCCGACGTTGCCTATCACTTGCTGTGTACAGAGTCCGCAAGCGTTCGCGTACGGCATGGGGCGCGGCACGCTCTCGCTCTTCCGAGCATCCGTGTACACGTTCCTGGACTTCAACACGCGTATTCTATCTGCCTTTTCGCTCGGGTTGTCGGAGGCCTGTCTCAAGTTGGACGACTACACGGGCTACCCGGCGACGCGCAACATCTTTCAAGGCGTCGCGCAGGGCATCTCCGGTGTTGTGGTTGCGCCCATCCACTCCGTCGAGGCGCATGGGGTGCGCGGAGTGTTCCCCGGGCTAATGGCTGGTGCGTTCGGCCTCGTGCTCAAGCCCCTGCTCGGTTTATCGCTGGCAACGGCCACAACCACGGCCACTCTCCGCGACGCGATTGATCCGAACACCAAGGCGCTGCTCGTGCGCGTGCGGCCGCCGCGTCACATTGATCTTCGCACCAAGCGACTCAAGGTCTATTCGTACGTTGAGTCGCTCGGCGAGGAGATTGTGCGCAAGATCCGTGGTGGCCGGTATCGCGCCGACGGGTATCTCGGACACGTCGACCTCAAGCAGAAGTGCCTGCTCGTCACCAAGAAGCGCATCCTGTTCCTGGACGTCAAGGCGTCCGGCCAGAAGTACGACGTCGAGTGGGAGTTGCTCGCGGAGGAAGTCATCATGGTGGACTGCCGCAAGGCGCCGGGCGAGCAGACCGTTACGATCTTCTACATGGAGGACGAGTTCAAGGGCGGCAGCAGTAGCGGCGCCATCAGCAGCGGAGGCAGCAGTGGAGCCATCGGGCCACATGGACAGCGTTCACCTGGGTCGCCGAAGGGCATGCTGCTCAAGAAGCACGTGGTCGCGCTGCCCGACACGAAGACGCTGTTTGTGCGAGCGATGATTCAGCAGCAGGAGCGATCGTTGCTCACCAAGATGAACAGCACGATCGGCTCGAACCACCAACCGTCATCATCGCAGAGCTCGATGCCGTCGGTGACCAAGGCGGCAACGCTGGAGCGGCCCTGGTCGCAGCACCAGCAGTATCGCCTGCCGACGTCCTACCCGATCTTCCGACTCCCTTCAACGATGCAGCTCACCCGCAGCTCGTCGAATCTTTCGCAGATGATGCACGACGAAGAGCACGAGCAGGACGAGCAAGAAGACCACGGCGCTCAGCACGAGTGACCTCAGACCGAGTAGCAGATGATATGCCGAGCGTGCGTCTCTTGCTTTCCTTTTCGTGTAGTGTTTAAATGGCAATAGAGGATACGCAAATACTGTCAAGCCCAATCTAACCAACGGCGAGAGCGATAGGAATCACTCGCACCTGTCAAAATTCACAGGCATGGGGGCTACCTCGATCCTTCCTCGCCTCTCTGTACGCTTCCACGCGTCACTCTTCATCATTGACGGCGGCAACTCCTTCCCCGCCGTCGGCAGAGACCTCGGACTTGCGCTGCGCATTCCACATGCGCGCGTAAATGCCGTCTTGGACCTGAACGAGCTCGTTGTGGGTCCCGCGCTCGGCGATCTCTCCACTGCGCAGCACAATGATCTGGTGCGCGTCCCGCACCTGAAGTGGGCAGGCAAAGCAACGAAGCAGGTTAGAAACCACTCTAGTGTAGCAAGACAACACACCTGCAGCAGCAAACAACGTACAGTTGAGAGGCGGTGGGCAATGACGAGCATCGTGCGGTTGGACTGCAGCCGCTTGAGCGCGGCCTGAATCTCCTGCTCCGTGACCGTGTCGAGCGCCGATGTGGCTTCGTCGAGGATGACGAACGGCGGGTCCTTGAGCAGCGTGCGCGCTATCGCCACGCGCTGCTTCTCGCCGCCCGACAGCTTGAGCCCGCGCTCGCCCACCTTGGTGTTCCACTGCTCAGGTAGCGACATGATGAAGTCGTAGATGCGCGCGCTCTTGGCAGCCTCCACGACCTGGTCGAACGTGGCGTGCAGGTTGCCATACTTGATGTTGCTCAGGATCGTGTCGTTGAACAGCACCGTGTCCTGCGGGACGATACCGATCGCGCGGCGAAGCGAGTGCTGCGTCGCCTTGGCGATGTCCTGGTGGTTCACCAGGACCTTGCCCGACGTGCACTCGTAGAAGCGGAACAGCAGCCGCGAGATCGTCGTCTTGCCCGCCCCCGTTTCGCCGACAAGAGCCGTCGTCGTGCCGCTAGGGATGGTGAATGTCAGGTCCTTGACGCCCGAGTCGGAAGTCTGCGACGGGTAGTGGAAGTACACGTGGCTGAAATCGATCTGGATGCCGTTCCGCGTCGCGTGGTCGCACACCGACAACTCCCGCGCGTTCGGCACGTCGACGACATCTGGCTCGACCGACAGCAGCTCGCTCAGCTTCTGCATGTCGACGACCGCATTGATCACCATGTTGTAGATGCCGCCCAAGAAGAAGAGCGGCTGGAACAAGTTGCTCAGGTACACCGAGATGGCGACGAACGCGCCAATGTCGAGCTGTCGACCGTCGCTGTTGGCCACGACGTGCGGCGCCGCCAGTGCCAGCGCGAGAAGCACCGTGATCTGAATAATGATCGCCTGCGTGCCGTTGAGCACGCTAAGCGACGCCTGCACCGACATGGAGTAGCGCTGGTACTTCTCAATGACCTTGGCGTAGCTCTCGACCTCGTATCGCTCGTTGGAAAAGTACTTGATGGTCTCGTAGTTGATGAGCGCGTCCGTGGCCTTGTCGTGGTACTCGTTGTCGTGGCGCGTCGACGCCTCGCGAAACTGCTTGCGCCATAGCGTGATCTTGATGGTCAAGTACGCGTACAAGACGAGGCTCGCAAAGGCCACGAAGGACAGACTCGCGAGCTCAAAGTGCACGGCGAAGATGATGACGACCACGACCGACTCGGCGAGCGTCGGAAACAGGTACAGGAACACGTACGACACGACCGAGTTGGCCGACTCGACGCCGCGGTCCATGGAGCGCAGCACGTCGCCGAGCTTCTTCTGCACGTGCCAGTCGTACGAGAGCGACTGCACGTGCTCGTACGTGAGCGTCGCGAGCTCAATGTACGCCGTCTGCTTCACCTGGAGGTAGATGAGCGACTGGAGCTCCTTGAACAGCTTGGACACGAGCGTAAGGCCCGAGAAGACGGCAATGTTGACCACTGCGCCCGACACGTCACCGACCAGCAAGTTGTTGGTCGCGTGCGCCATATACAGCGGCGCCGCCAGGTTCGAGAGCTTGGAGATGATGAGCACCATGTACGTGCTGAGCGCGCGCACCTTGTTGATGATGCCTTGCGGCCAGAAGTACGGCTTCAGGATGTACATGAGCTTGACGAACGAGATGCCGCGCTGCTGATGCGCCGTTGGCGCCGGCGCGACCGGCGCATCCAAGTTGTCGGGCGTGGGCGGTGACGCCAACGAGTCGAGCAGGTAGTTGAGGTTGACGACCTCGAGCACCGTGAAGATGAGCGGCAGCGAGTTGGCAATGTTGGCGTCGCGAAGCGAGTACTGCGTCTCGTCCTGCTTGGAGAACGCGTCGAGACGGAACGAGTCGATGGCGAGCGACACGACGAACACAAGCGCCAGCGCGTGCGCGAGCCAAGTCCAGGCGCGCGTGTCGGGGAAGCGCGCGGCCAGCGAGAAGAGCACGCCCTTGATCAGCGTCGTCCACACGGGCAGCGCCCAGAACTGCCAGCGCACGCTGGATGGGCTCTCGACTAGCCACACGGCGCTTAGGAACGCGCGCGAGCCGAGCGCGATCCACGCGACCGCCAGGATGCTCGCCATGTCCCACACAAACAGCACGATGAGGCTGAACTGCAGACACAGCATCTGCCGCTTGGCCATCTTGCGGGGTCCGCGCTTGCCGGAAGCAGCGGCGTCTTCATCGTCGTCGTCGTCGCGCCAGCGAGAGAACGCCGCCGCCTTCTTGTCGTCCTGCACGGCCGGCAGGAGCGGCGACGACTCGGTCGCGGCCTTGACGCCGGGCGCGGCGTGTCGTTCCACGGGCGCCATGCCCAGTTCTGCGTTCTGGAGCTAACCCACGAGCTAGCAGAGGTGGTAGGAGAGGGGGGAGAGAATCGAGGAGGCCAGGAGAAGGAGCCTCGAGCGGAGTCCAAGCAAGCGTCCGGGAGGCTGCGAATTGCAAAGTGCACCGTCGGAGGCGCCGAGCGGAGGGTCGGATACCTTACATACTTAGCTTCTGGAGAGAGAGCCACGAGAGCATACTTTTGTGCTGTACGGTACTTACTACGTGAGACTGAAACGATCACGACGGACTTTCAGTCGAGTATCAACCAATCTCAGACGCTAACTAGAATTGATAGCAAGTTTGATTGGCTGAAACTGTGATTGGTATTCTCTTGTGAGATTACGTGATACAACGTGGCGGGGTGGAAAAAGACCGGACACGAGAACACGGAACTTTGAAAATGGATACGTATAGTGCCAGTCGCGTGCAACACGGGCGTCTATCCATGCAAATGGCTCAGATTCGAATCAAGTACTACCTGTAAAAATAAATTCAGCGGCCCGGCTGCGTCCTTCCACCTGGTGGTGTGCCATTGCAACAGGCATGGGTGGACCTGGCTGAAGCGCTAAGATCTCCTCATACTGTAACGCCATTCATTTTGCTTAATGTCACAATTCTCTATTGTAATGACGCGTTATACTTGTACTACGACGAGGCTCACATCTGCATTAGGCTGAGCTCTCGAAGCGGCGCAAGTCCAACAGGATGCGCTCGCTGTCCATGCGGGAGGCTGGCGCCAGCTCGCGGCTTTTGGCTACACTGTCTGCACTTGGGGTGCCTTGGGGTGCCGTGATAGCGTCGGCATCCCAGACTAGATCGCTCGAGTCGATGCTTGACTCGCCTCGAGGTTCTCGCTCGTCGTCGCTGTCGGTCAACAAATCACCCGAATCCGTGAGCTCTTTGTCACGACTACTGGACGGTGCTAGCGAGCCATGCGACGACAGGCGATCGTCCACGCGATCAGTTGCAGCATGTGACATCAAATCGCTCTTACTTGCATCGCCAGACCGGATCACCACGGGATCTGACGTAGTTGATGCCGCGGACGCGTCCCCTTCGATGCTACCAGCATCGCCTTGCCGCTGAGATAGTTCGTCACCCTCGAGCTGCACTCGTGATGAGCTTGCGCTGGATTGGGCATCTCCTTTCAGTGCTGTCGATGAAACTGACAGTTGCTGGGTAACCTGAAGGTCTTCCTCAGTGCCTCGCTGCTCTGGTATTTCCCCTTTGTCAGCGAGCGTGAGGTTTCGTTGACTGTGCGGGGCTCGCTCGTCAGCCTCGGGGCCACGCGTAGTCTTCGTCAGGTCAGAAGCTCCGTAAGCGGTGCGCATGCCGTCACTCCCCCATGATGATGAAGCTTCAACCACACGCTCGACAAGATCTATGACCACGAGTTGGGGCAATTGCATGTCGACCAAGTCGTTTGGTACGTCATCTTCATGAGCTTTGCTGCCTTCGCGTTCTGGATCATAGCAATCGCCTGCTATAGGTGTTGGCGCTGACATTGTACTGCACATCTTGTCAGGGTCGTGGCGTACCCCAACGTCATCGTCGTCAGCCTGCACATACACTCGCTCTACTCGCGCGTTGATGACATGCTTTGGGACGGCTGATGGGCTTGCACAACTCTCGTGTAGTCCGGTGGGCTCTTCGGGTTGCGTTGTGTCAACGAGGAGCTCGCCTGGCAGCAAACGATTGAAGCTTTGATTGCCGCCCGTTGCGGCATCAGCTGGATGAGACGCGTCTAATGCGGCCAGCGCGATCAGCTCGGCAACGAATTGGTTCGCGTCTTTGTCAATGGACATGTCGCCAGGCGGCGACACTTGCTCGGTAGGTTGGCCCTCAGGTGCCACCGCATATTCGAGCGCAGGTGTCTCGATGAAGAAAAGTCGCGCTGACTCATCTTCCGGGAGAGCTTCATCGCCTTGTAATTCCGAGAGGAATACAATTTTGTCGCTGTCGATCGATCGAGTAGAGGCGTTCTCAAGATTATCAACGGCGTCAATGGCATCCGGTTGTGTCTGATCGAGGGCCGGGCTTGCTCGTCCTAGTGCGTTCGCCGATGCGGGATCAATCACTCCCGGTTGGCCCTCTTCTTGAGCCTCTAAGTTGATTTGACCAAGCAGCGTCGCATCACGTATCGGTGGTGTCCCGGCTGAAGATCGGAGGCAGATAACGCGCTGGTGTGCTCGTCTCCAAGTAGCCTGAATGCGTGCGACAGCCGTCAACTGAGCGGTGTGGATCTTGTGTTGGGCTCTTCGGCGCTTGAGGCGAACCCGTGCGAGCTTCCCTCGCCAAGCCACCTGGATACAGATCGTTGCCTCAAGCTGCTCCAAGTGCTCGCACCTCCAAGCGTGGGCCTGCTTCCACCATCTCTGCAACCGCGTGATGCTCACCTTGGCCACACTGTATCGCCGCTTGCATATCCACCAGCGTACATAGCGTCTTACGGTAGCCTCAGCCTCGCGAAGGTGGTTCGCAACGATCCTTGCAAGCGTTTGACGAGTCCAGCACTGAATCACAATGCTGGCTCGCCGCTGAGTCGTCCAAGTCACTCGGGCCAGCTTTCCCCGTACATGTTTTTGTAGGTTTCGGGCTGCCATGTGGCGAGCCTCTGCGATTAGCTGGCGCTCCTTTCGACGGAGGTGGTAGCGAACAAAGCGCTGGAGCCTTGTGGCTGCTCGACACTGTGCACGCCGAGCTTCATCCTCAGCTTTCAATTGCTCCAGGCACTTGAGTGCGCGTCCCTGACGGTACCAGCACTGTAATGTGGTGACGGCGCTTGCGCGGAGCATCTTGACCCCGTGATATCGCTTCTGCTCGAGGCGCGACCGTAGCGTCGACTGAAGGATAATGGACGCGTCGTGCTGCTGCTTTCGTTGAGCCTCTCGCTCACGGAGCAATCCTTCCTGGCGCTCAATCGTCTCGCTCATACGTTTAGCGCGTACTAGCTCCTGGATCGCTTCTCGCTGTTGCTTGAGGCGCCGCTGCTGGTTCGACTGCTGAAGCGCCTGCCAATCCTCGTGAAGCTTGCTGTACCTCTGCTTCTCAAGCTCGAGGCTAGCTGCCAGCGACGATACTTGAGCGCGCAGCTCGATCTCTGCCTTTTTCAACGTCGGTAACACGATTTGGTAAGAGCTAGGCTTTGCTGGTCGTTCGTTGAAAAGCATTGTCGCTGCCTGCGGCTTGGTTATAGAGGCCGCGATCGCATTTGACGCCGGCGATGTGCTGGTACGCCGATCTTCTCGGTTTTTGCGTCGCTGCTCCTTTCTCGCAACGGTGTCAGGCAGGGTTAGCGCAGGCCCGTGGACATTGCTGTTGTTGTTAAGCTGAAGCGCTACGCCTTGCAGCTGCCGTCGCCGGAGAAACGCCAGGTACTCGTCCCATTGAATCCGCTTGAAGCAGACAAAAGCACGTACACAAGTCAGCAGGAAAAGCAGAATGAGCGGCACGTGTCGTGAGTGGCTTACCTCGTCGCCGTCTTTGTCCATCTCGGCGAAAATGGCGCGGATGTGGCTGCTAGTGTATGATCTTTTGTCGTCGTCGGAAGCAAATAGAAGAGTCAAGAGGGTCTTGCCGTCACTTGTCGCCGTCATATCTAACAACAACACATCAGAGTCGCATGCTGTTCTTAGCGAGGTAGCGAGAGCTAACTGCAGATAAACAAAAGGAATTACCTTCCAGGTGACTGGCAAACATGTCAGTGAACTCCCCCAGGTCGACCACGCCGTTGCCGTCCTTGTCCAGGAGGTAGAACAGCTTTTTCCAGACCGCTAGCGTTGCAGCGTGTTCGCGCGCGATAACGCGTGGTGAAGAAGAACCACCAGAATACCCTGCTGTCTGCTGGACTTCTTGCTGGTGCGCGGCTTCAAACGCGACCTTCATTTGGCAGATAGCAGTCACACCGGCCTTGTCCATTCGTTCGTGAAACTCGTACCAGGCCCACGACATATCGTCGTCTACCTTGGTTTGAGCTTGGAGGCACGCGGCTAACTCAATCGAGCAGCTTCCTAGACACATCTCTCCGAAGATTTGCGATTGTCCCATCCATTGGATCACAAGGTACGGAGTTCGAGGTGTGGCACACGCTTCAGTGCTGAAGGGAACCCGCAAAGTGACGCGGTCGTCACAGACTTGACCGCCGTCCAGTTCTTCAGTGCGTCCGTGTTGGCTGTCAAGTGGGCTCGATGTGACGGTCTTGCTCTGGAACGTGCAGCTCAGGAATGAGCTTTCGACTTGGTGAGCACTCCATCCGTGCCTCAGAGGACGGAAGCCGCAAATGCAAAGTTCAATGACGCCAGTGACTAGTGGAAGACGATGTTGGTGCAGCAGCAAGAAGGCTTCGGCGGTCCCGCTGGCATTGTCTTCGTCAAGGTTGACCAAAGGGATCCACTCCGTCAGCGACAGCGCGGCTTCCGGCTGTGGTTTGCTTGGCAGGCGGAACTCCCCACCAAGACGCCGGGTCGTCTTCGTGCCTTCGATGACGAGCTCACAGTGAAACTGTGCTCCTGGCACCGCGCCGACTTGGCCGAGTGAGATCCACTCGTCTTCCCATTGCCAACCTCGGATCGCGCTGCTCCAGGCTGCTCTTCTCGTCTGACGCTTCACCAGGTCCCGCGATATCTCGAGTGACGCAATGCTCTCGCCGACATCACCAAATCCTAGGCAGACGGCAGCTCGCACTACACCGAGATAAAGAATCTTGTCTTCCTTTGACCGTGAGCGGGTCAGCATATCAGCTTGGACTCGTTGGAAACTCACAAGGAGAGCCGCATCGCTGGACGCATCGCTGGTGCCTGCAGACGTCGAAAACATTCTGTACCAATTGGGTCGGCTTGTCGGCGCTAGAAGGCGGTGCTTCCAGTTCTTGTGCAGCGGAATGTGAACGCAGCCGAGACCATTCTCGCTCATGTCGGACACGTCGACTGCAATCACAGTGGCCCCATCATCCGGGGTATCACAGGAACTCAAGTCGACGGACTCGTTCACCGCCGTTGTCGCGCTCGAGCGCGACAGCAACACGGCAAACGGCTTTGTCG
>JAADXW010000928.1:0-14005 GCA_023337975.1 Phytopythium ostracodes
CCCCCCCCCCCCCCCCCCCGTTCCGCGGTCCTCCCCCAGCCTTCCATTTCGGCCCGAGCGAGTCTCGTAGCGTGTATACTGCGCGCCTGGCAGTGGGGTTGGTGCTCTCTCCGCTCGCTGCCTTTCTGATCCGAGATAAGACGCGCGCGTTCCCGCCGCCTTCTTACTCGGGAAAGAAGTGGCGTCTGCGACACTCGCGAGCTCCCCTCACTCCATCAAGGGATCAAGAGCTCCGTTGGTCCCGTCGGTTGAGTGGCGATCGCCGCCGATTGATTCCCCAGGGTTACCTTCGCGTTGATATACACACGGTGTACTGTACTCACTCTACGACGCGGGGATCGGCCTCACCGCAACATTACGCGAGCGGGTGTCGCACGCTACAGTACACAGTACATGTCGCCTCAGTGCCGATGGCTGGCGCTGACCGCGATCGTCGCGGCGCTGCCGTCGAGCGCGTGGGCGGCCTCCAGCGCCAGTTCAAGCAGCGGTAATAGCGGTAGCGGTCCGGCATCAACGTCTTCGTCCTCATCGTCGACGTCGTCCAGCGCGCTCAACACGCTCACGACGAGCTGCAATGGCGGCTGCAGCATCAACGGCGCGTGCGTCGTGGTGGGCCAGTCGTCCGCCAACCCGATCGACTGCGTCAACAACGCGGACTGCGCGACGCTGTCCTCGGGACAGGCCGCGCTCTGCATCGACGCGTTCGACTCGGACGAGACGGACTGGGTCTTCGAGCCCGGCGACGCCAACGACTCGGTCGGCGTTGCGCCATTTGAGCGCGTCGGGCTGCTCCAGCTCGACGACCAAGTCACGCAGCTGTAAGCGGCTGCCTCTAGCGTTTCCAGTGCGAACCAACGCTCTAACCTGCTGCCATGTTTTATACTTACCGTGTTCAGGGAGTTCCGACGAGCGGGCGAGGCGCTGGAGCCGCTATCAACGGCGCTGCAGCTCGCGTCCATGAACATCCAGCCCGACGCGACGCTGGACAAAGTGTACGCCGTAATTCCGTTCCCTCGGGACTGCTGCATGAGGTTGATGTAGTCTCATGGTTCCGTATCAATGATCTCATCGTGAACACAGCATATTCTACAACCTGTCGCTGTCGGGCGCCAGCAGCGCGCTCGCGCTCAACAGCGTCAAGGGAATGTACGTGCACGCACGTCTTCCAATGCAAGCGGCTGGGACAAGATCGACACTGACACGCTGTTGATTTGCGTGCTCTGGTTGCACAGTTCCATCAACAACTGCAGCCTCACGGCCATCCCGACGCAACTTGTGAGCGGAGACTCCGTCACGTCGCTGTACGCTCGTCCCCAGCTGTACAATGCTCGCTTTGGGCCTTCAAGTGAAGCTGACTGTTGCTGTTGCTGTGCAGGAACCTGCAAAACAACTCAATTAGCAAGATCCCAACGGACTTTCAAAGCCAGTCGTTCCCTACGCTTGTCGCTCTGTAAGTTACCCCATTGGGATGCTGAAGGCTGGATCATGAATCTTAAAACTGACTGTGCTTGCTGCTCCATAGTGACCTGAGCAACAACAAGATCGAGGACTTTGACCTTGACCCAGACAACTTCCCAGAGCTGATGAGCCTGTACGTGACCCTCTGACCTCGTCACATTGACCACAACTCGTAAAGCAGCTTCTTAACTTGTCGTTCCTGCACACACTAGGTATTTGAAAGGCAACGCGTTGTCGGAAGTCCCGCCCGTGGTGTTCAATCTGTCGACTCTCCAGTTCCTGACGCTCGCGAACAACCCGATCAACGCCTCGAGCCTGACGGCCGCCGAGTTGGCGTTCCTGGCAGACCTTCGTCTGTTCACTATCGACGGCGTGACCAACACGAGCGCATGCCCAAGCGAGGATGTGCAGAGCGCTCTGAACGGATCCTTCACGTTCTGCATCGGGCAAGACGGCAACGACACGGTGGGCTCGATCAGCGACAATAACACGGCGGTGACCGCGGCGCCAACGCCCGCACAGACCGTGACGACATCGAGCGGGTCGTCGTCAACCAACTCGTGGGTGATTGTGGGCGGTTGCGCCTCTGCTGTAGTCGTGTTGCTGGTCCTAGTGCTGCTGTACTGCCGGAAGAAGCGCCAGCGCGAGCCGCCCAAGCTCTCGAACAGCATGATGCCGTCAATCGCGATCGGCATGGGCGACATGGCCGACCATCCGTACGCTGACATGGGGAACCAGTCGGGCTCGAGCCACACCACGTCCGACTTTGAGCTGCTAACGTCGGTCGCTGACGGATACATTGGGCTCACGCGGCTGTCGTACGACGACGTGCTGCTCACCAAGATGCTGCGCGTGAGCAGTCGGTCGGAGCTCTGGCTCGGCGAGTACCACAAGGAGACAGTGCTCGTCAAGAAGATCAAGAGCAGCGCCGCGTCCAGAGCGCTGCTGCGCGACTTCGTGACGGAGATCGAGCTCATGTTCACGCTCAAGCACCCGCGCATCGCCGCCTTCCGCGGGGCCATGTGGGACTCGGAGGGTTCGGAGCTGTGCGCCGTGGTCGAGTACGTGGACAAGGGCGCGCTGCGCGACTGCATCCTGAGCGCGACGGTGGACCTGACGGTGCCCAAGCAGCACGCGATCGCGCGCCAGATCGCAGAGGCCGTGGGCTTTTTGCACAAGAAGAGCATCGTCCACGGGCGGCTGAACTCGTTCAACGTGCTGCTCGACCGCGCCTTCTCGGCCAAGCTGAGTCTGTTCGCCATCTTCCACTACGTCAAGGTGTCGCCTTTGGACGCGCAGTGCCGCGCGTTTGTCGCGCCTGAGGTCCTGCGCGGCGACCAACCGACCGACAAGTCGGACGTGTTCGCGTTCGGCGTCGTGCTGGTAGAACTGGACACTGGCGAACCGCCGTCCGTCAACGCGCGGCGTCTCGCTCGCGAGTCAGTTGGCCAAGGGCGCGAGAGCCTTGTGGTATCGCCCACGGCCAAGAAGACGGGCTTCACGCTCAGCCGCCACTGCTCGGGGGTCATGAAGGACACGATCGCCGCCTGCCTCGAGCGCGATCCGAGGCAGCGGCCGACTATGGCCGAGGTCGTCTTCGCGCTCAAGACCGGCGCCATGACGCTCTAGTCGCGAGGATTCCGGGGAGAAGACCGAGAAGAGAGAGAGGCAAGCCAAGTAAACTAAGCGAGCGCCTTCACGAAGGAGCCGAGAAGCGAGGGAAATGACGCGTACACGTACAAAACGGGAGGTGGAAAGTAGTATTGTAGAAAGAAAAGAAACAACCGATGTGTAGTGAGGGCAGAAACGTATACAAAAGTGATACAACCAGAGAGAAAGTGTCGAGAAGAGGACGAAGAAGACGATCAAAGTAATTGAGACGCTCGAGGATCCCAGCACTACAGAGTAGTAGATCATTGAGATGACGCTGGTGACGCATGCCAAGGTTGATGTTGAATGGGCTTCAAAAGGGCAACAATGCAATCATCACTCCCGACCATCATTCCGTTTTCTTCTTACTACTGGTATTTGTATTTCAATTATTGCACAATAATATCGGTTTGAATTCAATATCCGCAGCCCATGGTGACCAGCGAAGAGTGCTTGCTTTATTCATCACGAGACCACCATGGCGAGCGACGGCGACGACGCTGGCGCCGGCCTGTGGGGCCGCGTGGACGAGAAGCAGTTCGAGTACGTGGTGGAGGCGGCCGACGGCTCGGGGAGCGTGGCGCTGATGGCCGTGCAGGACCGCGACGCGTGCGAGGGCACGCCGACGTTTCCGTCGCACGGCCACTGCGTCTGGGACGCCGCGCTGCTGCTGGCCGACTACCTCCAGGCCGTTAACGGCGCTAGCAGTGACTTCCGAGGAGTACGCGCCGTGGAGCTAGGCGCGGGAGTAGGCCTCGTGGGCATGGCGCTGGCGGTGCTGGGCGCCGAGGTGGTACTCACGGACCAGGCGTACACGCTGCCGCTGCTGCGGCGCAACGTGCACGTCAACTTTTCCGGCCAGACGGATAGGAAGGCGCCGGCGGTCGAGCCCTGTCAGTGGGGCGAGCCGCTCGAGGGCGAGACGCTGCGCAGGTGGGCGGACGAAGGCGCCGTGGACGTGGTCGTGTTCTCGGACGTGCTGTACCACGCGGGAGCGTCGCTGCTGCTCGCGACGACGCTGAGGCAGCTCGCGAGCGACCGCACGCGCGTGCTCTTCAGCTACGAGACGCGCAGCGCCGAGATCGAGGCGCGCTTCCTCGAGGCGCTGAGCAAGGATTTTGACGTGCAGCAGGTGCCGCGAGACGGCGCGTTCGCGGAAGTGTTCGCCTCGTTTGAGTACCCGGACGAGCTGTTTGTGTTCCGAGCGCAGCGCAAGAGAAGCAGTAAGTAAGGAGCGAGGATCGCGCCGGGATAAGAAGAGCTGCTCGACGAACAGGTACAATAAGATAACGACAGGGAAGATCGGGGGTAAGACCCGTCAAGGAGCTCTCGTTCTCCAGTTGAATTACTCAACACGCCCGCGTCGTCAAATATATACAGGAGTGACGACGTTCGGCCAGCTACAAGCGCGAGGACGCGGCTGCACTCGCGGTGGGCTGCACCGCTGCGGCGTTCGGGAAGAAGCGCGCGTGCGGGGACTTTGCGCGCGTCTTGTCGTGCAGGTCGGAGAGGAAGGCGCACACGGCGTCGCCGTACGCGAGCGCGCGCGGGGACAGCAGGAAGTTGAACATGTGGCTCGCGAAGGGCACGCTAACGAACACGTCCTGCACGCCGCCGAACTGCGCGGCCTCGTGCACCCTGTGCTGCTCGCTCTGCCGCGCGCGGTACGCCTGCAGGTGCTCGAAGAAGAGCCGCGAGTCCTGGAACGGCACCGTGTTGTCGTGCGTGCCGTGGCAGACGAAGAAGGGCGGAATGGGCGCGCGCCGCGAGTCCGCGCCCAGCGCGTCGATGTCCAGGTAGGCGACGGGCGACGCGCGCTCGAAGTCGTCATCGGCGTCTTTGAGCTTCTTCTGCATGACGAGGAACTCGAGATAGCGGATCATGCCGTCCTTCTTGTCGCGCGCGTACCAGAGCCCGAAGCGGTCCTTGAAGTCGTGCACGCCGTAGTTGTCGACGCAGCCGCGCACGCTCGTGTCGACCTCCTCGAACCCGGGCTGGAAGCTCTTGTCGTCAGCCGTGAGCGCGACCAGCGACGCCAGGTGCCCGCCGGCCGACTCGCCGCCCACGACGATGAACTCCGGGTTGGCGTTCAGCTCCAGCCGCGCGTGGCGCCGCAGGTACGCGATCGCGCGCTTGCAGTCGATCAGATGCGTCGGGAAGGACACCATGGGCGATAGCCGGTAGTCGATCACGCAGACCACCCAGCCGAGCGCCGCTACCTGGTGCACGAAGGTGAAGGGCGGGATGCGACGGTCGCCGATAACCCAGCCGCCACCGTGGATGTACACGAAGATAGGCGCGTTGGCCGACGTGTCGCGGTGCGTGTACACGTCCATGAGCAGCTTGTCCGTCTTGAGCTTGCCCACGTGCGCGTACGCGACGGTCTTGGCCTTGCGCACGCCCGGGAAGCTGATGGCGAGCGCCATGGGCTGCGGCAGCGGCAGGAAGACGCTCAGCCAGCGGCGCCAGTCCATCTCGCCGACGCGCGCCAGCTTGTCGGGCGACACGCCGGCGCGCGCGAGCGCGCGCCGCATGCCCTGCTTGGACGACACGTTCCGCCGGTACATGCTCGCGAGTTGCGCGAACACGACGCACTGCGCGACCACGGCCGCCGCGCCGCTCCAGCGCGACACGAGCGGCACGCGCCGCCAGTGCAGCCAGTACGCCACGCCCGCGTGGACGGCCGCCAGCTTGTGCGCCAGCTCGGTCGGCAGCAGCGACGAGAACATGCCCACGATGTTCTGCCATCAGACGCAGCAAGGTTAGAGAAGCGCCGTGGTGGTGATACCTCGGGCGTCGAACGGACGCACCTCGCTCGGGATGTGGTTGTTCTTGGAACGCTGCACCAGGTACAGACTCGCGAGCGCGAACGCCAGGTACGACCAGCGCGCGACGCGCTCCCGGTCGAAGAACTCGCGCGGGTCGACCACCTTCATGGCTGGTCACGGGCAGCTACAGTAGCTCGCCACCTATACACAGCACGTACAGACAGACGCCTAGGGCGGACGCGTACGTTGCCCAATGGACGTGTATACGCGTTGGACTGCCGCTAACGAATCGCAGAGTGAGCAAGTCGATCGGTCGGTCGGTCGCTTGGCGTCCGCTGATTTTCTCATTGAGGAGATGACGTCGCCAGTCGGAAGTTCGCCATTTTTTCTTGACTACGTAGGCAAAAACTATCTGGGGTAGGGTAAGGAATGGGTAGCATTTCTTTTTGACCAACCGATGGTGTCGGAAGCTCCCGGTTAAGGTTAAGGTGGTTATAGCGTTTTTCCCCATACGCGAACGGTATGTGACGCGCGCATCATGCGCGACATTGACCGCCATCACCAGGACACCAACCGCGATCTGAAGGATGGACGTTCGTGGGTTCGTCTGAGCTGTGTGTCTGCGCTCTTGCGGTCGAGATGGATGCGTACGCTTGGTTGCGACCTTGGACGAGTGCTGGGCCCTAACGAGTCCTTAATTCGCGAGCCTCGAGTCGAGCAACGCCTCGATGCGGCCGCGTACCATGACGTGCAGGAAGCTCTTGCATTCGGCGTACAAGTCGATCGCGAGCTGGCGGATTGCCTGGTTGGGACTGCCGGTGAGCAGTCGGAACAGCGGGATTTGGAACTTCTGCTTGCCTTGCATCTTGAGGAACGCGCCGACGGTGTTCAACTTGCTCAGCACCTCGTTCTTGATGAGCACCTGCGCCCACCGGAAGAGCACCTCCGAGTTCTTGGAGTGCCACAGTGACAGCGCATCTCCCAGCGCGATGACGACGTCAGGGTCGGCGAATGTGGCCTCGAAGCAGCAGTCGAGGAAGTACAGGAGCTGGAACACCTCCCACGACTTGGCCTCTTTCGTCAGGTACAACACGTTCGCCTGCACTGGCGCCGAGGACGAGCGCCAGTAGAACGCCAGCGTCTCGCAGCTCTCCATGACGTCCTGCGCGTCCGACAGATCGGGCACGTACCGCGGGTACCCGGGGGCATTCAGCCACTCGTGGAAGCTGATGTCGCCCTTGAGCTCGGACTTGTCAGCGTGATGCGGGAAGCACTCGAGGAAGAACGCCATCATGTCTTCCGCTGGGATCGACTGGAAGCGGAACCGCTCGCAGTAGCGTCGGAGGAACCCGTCGAACGCCTCGTCGGATCCCGCCAGCTTGCGCAGGTAGCAGACGAAGTCGTAGCCCTTCTCGTAGGCGCAGTGGTTGTAGCAGTCGCCAGGGTCGATGCCTTGCTCCAGCGGCACCCGAAGACGCGTGAGCGGAGAGTCTTCGCCAAGGGAGGAGATCTCTTCGCGCAGCAGCGCCTCGCCGAGCTTGGCGTTCAAGCACATGAGCGACCTAGAGACGCAAATGAAGTTGATTAGACGGAAGGAAACACATGGGTGGTGGTATCCAGTGGACCGCCTTACCTGCCGTGCGCCACTTCTGTGATCCGTCGCTCCGCGTACATGGTGAACCCTTCGTTCAGGAAGAAGTCGCTCCACGTAGCATTCGTCACCAGGTTGCCAAACCTGCGCTCACATAGAGACACGAGCGAAGTGATGAGTACGATCTTGAAGACAGCAATTGGCAGCAAAGAACTACGCACCACGAATGCGAGATCTCGTGCGCGATGACCGAGACCAGCGACTGATCGCCAGCGACGTTGCACGGCGACACGAAGGTCAGACGCGGGTTCTCCATGCCGCCGTACGGGAACGACGGCGGCATGACGAGCACGTCGTACTGCTCCCACTGGTACTCGCCGAAGAGCTGCTCGCCAATGGAGATGTACCGCTCGACGACGCCGTCGAACTCGTTCGTCGCCGCCTCCAGCATGCACGGCTCCGTCCAGATCTTGGACCGCGGGCCGATCTCCGCCGACACCAAATCTCCGACAGCCATCGCCACAAGATAAACTGGGATCGACTGGGTCATTTCGAAGCTGAACTGCCGCCCGGTGACTCGTCCTTCGTCGTCCAGCAGGGGCTTCTCGCCGCCTTGGCGCGCGCTCATGACACACACAAAGTGCTCGGGCACGATGACCGACGCGCTGTACGTGATGCGCACGGACGGCGAGTCTTGGCACGGGAACAAGCTGCGGTTGAGCACCTCCTGGCCCTGCGTGTACATGTACGGCAGTCTTTTGCCCGCCGTCTGCTGCTTGTCGAGCCAGCACACGCCCGGGCTGTCCGGCTGCGTCTCGTAGTCGATCACGAGGCGCAGCGCGGTCGTCTCTAGCGTCACCAGCGCCTCAGGCAGCGCGATCTCAAGCGCCTCGCCGAACGCGGTGAACGGCTTGACGCTCCACTCGACGGGCGCCAGCGACGGCTCCGCGCCTCCTTCTTCTTCTCCTTTGCCGGTCGGCGGCACCTCGGCCTTGACAGAGTTGATGCGCAGGTGGAAAACGTCCAGGCGCAGCGACCAGACGCTGGTCAACGAGTTCATCCGCTCTAGCCGCAGCTCCGCGACGCCCACGATCGCGCGCGCGCTCATGTCGACGCGCAGCGCCAGGTCGACGTGGCGCAGGCGTAACTCGTGGAGCGCGGCGCACGTCGCGGGGTCCTCCACGGCGCTCATCTCACTGCGGGGCTGAGCTGCGCCCGTGGGCGACGAACTGGCAATGGCAACGCTCATCGTCCCGTCGGTTGGCTGGCTGCCTGGGCGGAGCGGAGACGAAGGCGCGGGCGCTTTCGTCAAGCGGTGCGCTATAATCTTGGCGCCAAAATGTTCTTCAAGCGTCCACTGTCGACGAAGAAACCGCCAGTCAACCCCCAGGAGCTCAAGGTCACTATTACGAGGTTTAAGGGACACTATTCGGAGGGTGATTCGCTATTGCGAGAGTCACTCGGCTGGAAGGAAATCCAGCGAAAGGTGGATGAGGGGTCTTGTAATCGGAGCACGTCTGACGAATGAGAGCGTACCGTAGATTCTTCTTTGTTTGCTTTTCGATTAGTTTATCGAAATGACCGTCATTCTACTATCATCGCATCCTTTTATTCATGATAACAGGTACCGCATCACCATCACTCTCATTTTTTTTCGACCGTCTGGATAAAATTCGCTGCGCAATCCAGGAAGAAGGCGACGGTGGTGGATGATACCTTGTCGGAATGTGGGCAGCGACCTGAGTCCTTGATGGCGCTCCGCAGTGCAGTAGATCGCGCTAGAGAGTAGTGCGCAGGCCACTCCCACTCGCCAAGAGTGCGTCCGTTCCCTGACTACCCGTGCGGTCTTCTCCCAGCCGCTGCGCTCATTTCCTGACGGATATAGCCGCGTCCACATCCAGCTGGACGAGCGATGCGCAACGATGATGCGCGCGCGTGGTGGTGGCCGGACGGCGCGCCCAGCGAGCTGCCGACCAGCGAGACGGAGCTGGTGAGCGCTGCAATCCTTTGCGCGGCGCTGGCCGAGACCAAGGCGAGCGCGTCGGCGTCGGCGGGGCACAACGAGGCGGCCGCGCGAGAGCTGGAGGCGTGCGTCCGCCAGTCGCCGCTGCCGCACTCGCTCGTGCTGCCCGTGCTCGAGTTCACGGCCGACTACGTGTTGGCCGAGTCGGCGTCGGCGCTCATCTGCGCGGTGCGCGCCACCAAGCCGACGGACATCTTCGACGCGGTCGTGAGCTCGGCGGTGCCGCTCAAGAAGCCGACGGACCGGCGCTTCGGCGGCGCGTGCATCCACGCGCCGTTCTGGAAGCGCGCCGTCCGCCTTAACGTTGAGGAGCTGTACAACCGAGCGCAGAGCGCCAGCAAGCCGCTGTTCCTGTGCGGCCACTCGATCGGCGGCAGCATCGCGACGCTGGCGCTGTGCCAGCTCGTGTACCAGCACCTTCCGATCGCCACGCGCCTGTTCCTCGAACGCAAGGACACCAAGCGGTCGACGGATATTGAGAAGAAGCTCAGCTTCCCGCAGTGGCTGCAGCTGCGCGCGGGCCCCACGGAGCAGCAAGCGGTGGCGGAGAGCATCCCACAGGTCATCGCGGTTGGATTTGGCGCCCCGTACTGTGGGTGTCAAGAGCTCGGAGCGTTTTTGGACGCTCTAACGCTTCGCAATCGCGTCGTCACGTTCGTGAATGAGCTTGACTGCATCCCAGGGGTTCTGAACGTTGCGCAGTCGGTCGCTTTGCTGACAAACACTGCCGATCGACTGCAGACGATAGCGAAGGCCACGGCGCTGTTGCTTAACCTGCTTCCGGCCGGCATGCAGCAACAGTTTCTGCAGTTGTCTGTTACCGCTGGGAGCGCAGCGGTGCCGTCGGCAGCGTCGGCGTATCTGAGCATGAGCTTGACGATTTTGCAGAAGAGCTTCGACAAGCTCCGCGAGATGAAGGTGATCAAGGGCATCGACTACGAGTACGCGCCGTGTGGCACGTACATCTTCATGACCAAGGGCGGGCTGTCGTTCGAGCTGCACGCGGAGATTGAGGCGATCCGCACGGCGCTGAAGGAGGAAGAAGACGACAACAGCTTGACGGGCAACTCAGTCATGCAGCACTTCATGCGCGAGTACGTGAGCGCAATCGCGCGGAGGTCGCAGTCGATCCAGATCAACGAGACCATGAACTACTACGAGCGGCTGGGCGTGGCTCGCAACGCAACGCCGCAGCAGATCCGGAGCTCGTACAAGGCGCTAGCGCTCAAGTGGCACCCGGACAAGTGGGCGAATGCTACGGTCAGTCCGGATGAGCGCGAGACTGCCGAGGGCGTGTTCAAGCTCCTGGCCGAGTCGTACGAAGTGCTGTCGAACATGGAGGCTCGGCGAGCGTACGACGTGCACCTCGACAAGCCGCCGAGCCTGTGCGAAGAGTTCATGGGCGCCGGTACGGTGCACGGCAAGTCGCTGGACGAGGCCATCGGCACGTTCCGCGATGTGATTGACAACTTGTCGGCCGTCGGGAACCGCATCACGTCGCACTTCAGCTCGTCGAGCTCCACCGTCGTCGGCCACCCGCTTCAGCACAACGGGGCGCCTCCGATGGGCACGACGTCACACTCGGTCGCTCCAGGCAGCCACAACTGCGGCGGCTTGACGGTGAACAACCACAGCAACATGTTTGCGCCGGACCGCATTCGCGTCGCGCGACCCGTCAGCACCGGCACGGACGGGCACGACCACATCATGTATTTGAAGCCGGACGAAGTGCTCCCGACCGATATCCCGGCGCCGCAGACGCTCAGTGCAAGTGCCACACCGCCAACGAGCACTGCTAGCAGCACTAGCAGCAGCACTGTAGCACCTGCGAGTGGTGGGAGTACCACGTCGTCAGCAATGACGAAGAGCAGCGGGCTGAAGACGATCTCTGTCGTGGGCGGCGCCGTCGCGGTGGCGGTCAGTGTTGCCATCATCGTGAGCGCGTGGTCGCAGTTCACGGACGTGTCGCGCAAGAAGCGGCAGTCATCGGTCGTGCGCCAGATGCCCGCGGAGTGCCTCGTGCTGCTGCTGGAAGACCATCGCAGCGCGCAGAACAGCATGTCGGCGCAGTCGCTGCTTGAAGAGGCGGGTAAGCACAAGAAGGAGCAGCGAAAGAACGAGAAGAAGCGCGCGTCCAGCACGAACGGCGAGGATGCGACGTCCGACGACGCTGTCGTCGCTGCTGATAGCGGCAACGATTTCCAGCGCGCGCTGGCGTTTCGAGCAGAGGTGCAAAAGCAGGAGGACGCGCTCATTGAGCAGTTCTTTGAGTGCCGAGTGGACCATGAGAAGGCCTCGGTCGAAGCGCTGGTCGAGGAGCAGTTCTACGACTGCATTGAGTTGGATAGCGAGGTCTCGCTGCTTTTCGGTTCGGTGACAGCGGAGGAAGAGGAGAAGAAGCCACTCGGTGATGCGACAGTGGAGGAGTTCCCCGTTGGGAGCACGGTGAACACGCCGTTTGGGCTGGGCGTCATCGAGGTGTGGGGTGCGAGTCGCTCAGCCGCCACGGTACGGTTTCCGTCGAAGGGTGACGCTCTCCACTGCATTTCCAGGAACGACATCTCGCGTGGCGCGTCGCACGCGCTGATCGAACTAAGCGCGGAGCTGGAAACGCGGCGACTGGTGCTGGCAGACCGCGTCATCACCAACTATCGCCTTGACGACGCGCCGCGCAAGCGAGACACGATCAAGACACTGGCGGTGGTGGGCGCGGACGGCGCGATCGACACTGGGATCCGCGCGGCTGGCGGCGTCGCGCTCGCGAACGGCATGACGCGCACGACATCGGCGATGGGCGGTATGGTCGCGGCGCCGCTCACGGTCGCGTCCATCCTCGTCGACATTGGCAAGGAGTACTACGACTACCGCAAGAAGTTCTCGGAGCGCAAGTCGTTAGGTGTGCTCTCGGCCACGAGCGAGCGACTGATGCGGCGCGAGTTCCGACTCAAGACGGGCGAAGTGGTCGTGAGCCGCACCGCCGCAGCAGCAGGCGCGGGACTGAGCGCGTACGGCGTCGCGTCGGCGATGGGCGTGTGGGCAGCAGCGGGGGTTGCGACGGGTCCGATCGGCATCGCGGCGGCGACGAGTGCGGCGATCATTGGCGGTCTTATCGGGTTCTTTGGCGGCTCCAAGGTCTACTCGCTGTCGACCAAGTCGTACTTCACGAGCCACCGACACGCCAAGGAGCACATTGACCGGCTGGAGCTCGGTGCGCGTATTCTGTTCGAGGAGTTTGACCCGACCGGCACGGGCGAGATTACCAAGGAGGAGTGTCTGATCATCATGACCAAGTTGTACGAGGCGTCGGGCGGCATCTCGGACAAAGGCTACAAGACGACAGTCGCGGCGCTCACGGACCCAAAGTTTGAAGGCCCGGTGACGTGGCGAATGTTCTGGCTCTGGGTGAGCACGGAGGCGTCGCGTGCGCTGCGGACGCTGGACAGCAAGGACGGAGGGGACAGTGGTAGCGACAGCGAAAGCAGTCCGTCTCGGTCGCCTCCGTCGCCGTCAGCGCGCGAGCGGAAGCGCGACTTATTGCGCAAGTTCGTCGCAGACGCCAAGCATAAGCGCGTCGACATCAAGGCGTTCGGTCACGAGTTTATGGCCGCTGCCAAGGCGGAGAAGGAGATGAAGAAGCAGCGGAAGCTTCTGAAACGCAAGGCGGGGAAAGAGGCGAGCGCGTCGTCCTCTTCGCCGCCCTCGCCCTCGTCTACCTCTGACCCTGGATCTCCAGCGTCGATAGCGTCAGACAGCAGCGAGAAGCTGTCGGACGCACTTCGTCAGCTCGAACTTCTGGAGCAGAACGAGATCCTGTCCGCGGACCAAGCTCAGCACTTGCGCGATGACTTGCAGTCGGACGAGGTGGAGCGTCTGGTCGCGGCGACCGAGATCATTGGTGCGTTGGCTGCAGACAAGGACGGCGAGCCTGAGGCCGAGTACGAGATCATCAAGGCGGCAGATGTTGATGGGAAGACCGGCGTCGAGTCCAACGAGTCGATCGGTCTGGTCGTTCCTGTCGCGGTGCGGCCGGTTGCCGCGGCCGAGTCGGACGGAGCGCTGGTGGTTCTCCCAGCAGAAGCTGTGACGACGACGTCAAGTCTGAAAAAACCAACGGCAACAGCGACACTGGTGCCTTCGAGGAAGGCCGGCGCGCAGGTGGACGAGCGGCTGGACGTGCTGTGCTCGCTGCTGTCAGCGCAGGGCATCGAGCGGCTGCTCGCCATGCAGAACATCGTGCCCGAGGAGAAGGAGGCCGCGAGCCCTCCAAGCCACGAGGAGCTGCACTTGCTGGCGCTCGCCACCGCCGCGACTCCGTCCACGATCACCATCTAAGCGCCTTCCGGTCGGAAGTCTATGCGTATTTCTTTAGTGCTCTACTTCTCTGACGCGGAAAAGAATGAGGGGTTGAGGTTTTGCTTTTGTTTGGCGGCTATAAGCATCGTCAGACTACAGAATGGACATGCATACGAAGCCCAGATGTTATCTTACACAGCCATATTTTTTTCGCGCCAAAAC
>JAADXW010000929.1:0-13997 GCA_023337975.1 Phytopythium ostracodes
GCGCGGATCTTGCCGGTGGAGCGGTGGCTACACACATGAAATCCAAAGCCAATTTCATGGGAAGCTCGACGTTCAAAGACAACACAGCTACAAGCGGCGGTGCTATCGCCGCAGCGGATAACTGCACCATCACAGTTGTTGCGTCGGTGTTTCGGTCAAATCGCGCATCGTCGGAAGGTGGCGCGGCCTACATCTCGGACACAGCGTCTTTCAACGCCCGCGGCGTGATCTTTGAGAGCAACGCTGGCGGGTACGGAGGCGCCGTCTACGTTGAGGGCACAAGAAAGGCATCGTTTGCCCGCAGCCAGTTTCGTAACAACGCAGCGTCTTCGCGTGGCGGCGCGTTCTTCTGCCGAACCCTCGACAAGGTCGACATGCGGGCGCTTTCGTGTATCGGCAACTCAGCTCCAAGCGGAGGCTGCATCTTCTGGCACTCCGTCAGTGATACCGCGCCCGTGTATCCATGCAAGGACTGCATCATGACGAACAATAGTCTGTACAACCTCGCGACCAACACACGGAGCGTCCAAACGATGTGGTGGCCAGCCAACGTGTCGAGTGGGCTGGTGGTGTTGGAGCCTCCTGATGAGGAATCGTTTAGCGACATTGCTTCGACCGCCACAAGTGTGGCGGAAGACACGCTGGTATGGCCTCGCCTTCAGGCCACCGACTTGTACGGTCAGATCGAGGTGCTGGACTACGCGACGACATGCAGCGCGTCAAGTCTCTCGAGCAACGTGTCCGACTTCATCAACTTCAAGCCGCGTGACACAATCGAAGCGGTTGCCGGCGTTGTGTCTTTCGAGGGCGCTACATTCGCAGCCGACCCGCGTGACGAGGAGTACCAACTGCAAATGTCGTGTCTAGTGCCGGTCCAGGGGCCATTTTCATTTGCTCAGAGCGTCAAGGTGCTGCCGTGCCCCCCGGGTTGCTCGACCGACAACGGGTACGTTGCAAGCTCTGGCTATGTTTTTCTCGCGACGACTGATTGAATCGTTGATATACTGATGCGGTGTGTGTGTGTGCTTTCGTTCCTGTGCAGAAAATGCTCGAGGTGCCAGAAGAATCATTACAGGTATGGCGCCGTAGCTGTCTGATACAACCTTCCTATGCTGTTGGGAGCCGATTCGTACTGACTGCTTCTCGCATTCCTGTCCTTCAGTTTGGATGGCGTTCAGTGCTACGACTGCCCCTCGGGAGCGAAGTGTACCATTGCCGTTCGACGAGCGACCGAAACGATTGCAAGCGACTACGGCTCATCGTCGCCGCGCACCAAAGAAGGCTACTACTTGTTTAAGGCGCCCGCTTCGAAGCACGCAAGGCAGTGCAACCCGAGCAATTGGAAAGACGGAGATCCGTGCAAGGCAGTGGCAGAGCGCTCGATCGCAGACAAGAATGTGATCGACGTGATCAACTCGTGCTCGAACCGCAACGGGTTCAGAGATTACTGGACGGCGGACCGAACATTTTCCTGTCTGTCTGGCATGTCATTCTACTCGTGCGAGGTAAGCGAAATTGAGGTCGGTCTGAGGTGATAAGGCTCCATGTATCTGAAAGTGCATTGTGTTGCATTGAGTGATCTATCTAGGTGGAGAGCGCATGTCAGACGGATATTACAGTGCAGGTGCAGTCGCTTGCCGTATCGACGGGGAGCGCCTGTGCTGAGGGCTACGACCAGGCGATCTGCTCTGTGTGCGCTGATCACTACAAGAAGACCAAGTCCAACACGTGCCTCCGTAAGTCCCCCCACAGTTGTCACTATCGAAGTTCTTCAGCAATTTGGTACTCTAACTTCGGTATGCTGATCAAACTTCTCCCGTGAAGCTTGTGACAAAGCCAATGCGGAGGTCCGCGCGTCCGTCCGGTGGCAGAACTTTGTCATCCCGATCCTGATCGTGCTGGGTGTTATCGCCGCGATCTATGCCGTGCGTGTATACCTGCGCGATCTTACCGAGATCTCTATACTGGAGAAAGCAGAGGCAGATCGTCGACTCCGCCCACCGGCAGCGGCGCGGCCACGGCGACAGAGCGTAGTGGACTTCGCGAAGGCGCAGTACCGCCGTCAATCGACCGTCGTTGTCGACCGTGTGGAGCAGCTCAAGGCTCGGTTCAAGCGGAAGCCAAAGAAGGATGCCAAGATACTGTTCGGCGTCGAGGTCGACCCTCCGGGCCACAAGTTCCCTATCAAGGCCGGCAAGCTCAAGATCTTCGTGGGCTTCTTCCAAATCTTCAGCAACTTTCGGGACGCGTTTGTGATCAAGTGGTCGTCCGACATGCAGAACATCATGGCCGTGTCAGCCAAGTTCAACCTGGTATGATTCAAATTCGTCTACTTCACTGTCGTGTTGTAGTAGCTCAACGGACACTGACTGCCGCTTGTTGTTTGCTTTGAACAGGACCTCGTCGCCATCGCCGGGATCGACTGCATCGTGACAACGACGTTTTACTTCAACTTCACGTAAGTCACTGACTAGTCCGTGCTCTCGAAAGGAAGAAGACGAGGCCGACTAACGCGTGTTCTTTGTAGTGTCACCGTGATACTTGTCGGCATCACGCTCGCCGTCGTCACAGCCTACTTTTACGCGGGGTTGCGCAACTATCGGAATAAGCTGCAGCTCATCCCGCGCAACTGCCTGCGCTGTGGACTCCCGGTTCTCGAGAGCGAGAACGTCCGAAACGACGAAGAGTCTCTGAACCCGTTTGTACTGGCGCGCGCGTGGTGGCGGTCGCGGCGCTTTGCTGATGCTGCTACAAGCGTCCCGATGGCAAATGCGAGCAGTGAAGCTGACGTCAAAGCTGACGGCACATCGTCGACTAACATTGGCCAGCGGGATGGCACGGTGCAGGCTGAAACGCGCAGGCTGAAGCGCGAGTTCGGTATGTCCCAGGTGCGCACTCCATACCTCGGCGTCTTCCGCTCTGTGCACAAGGAGTGCCCAGTGAAGCAGCACACGCTCTCAGGTGCGATCCTGGAGCGAACAATCCGCAGTAATCTGCGGGTTTGGCAAGCGCGAGTCAAGCTGCGCATGAACTACCTGACGTACCGCAACAAGTGCCTCAAGCTGTGCTGCTGGATTGCGCTGTTCCTCTACCCGATGGTGTCCAAGACCATCCTGGCGATCTTTAACTGCCAGGAGATCGGAGACATCCATTACCTCGTGGAAGACCGGCGAATTGTGTGCTACAACTCGACGTGGTTCATGTTCGGCGTGGTCGCGATGGTAGGTGTGGCCGTCTGGGTCATCGGTATCCCGTTCTTCTTCTGGCTGCTCATCTGGCTCGCCCAGGACCGCGGCGTTAGCGCGCGGCTGAAACTGCTGCGCAAGCCTCAGTGCCGGCGGCTGCGCAACAAGTGGCTCAAAGAGGTGCTGCAGCAGCACGCGGCCGACGGCGTTCTTGTGCGAGACATGGACAATCGCGACGTGCAAGACGAGCAACTGGCCAAGTACATGAAGCGCAAGAACCTCACGGTGCGTCTGCTGCTTGGTGGTGTCGCTGTGGTGGCCTTACGGACTTGTCGTCGACCATCGAGCCAACTACTGTATGTTTGTGTCTCTTGCTCGCAGGACTCCACGGTCCAAGCTCGGCTGGGCTTCATCTACGCTGAATGTAATGGATGCTTCTCTTGCAGGCACCTGCTTTGACCCATGACTGACGGCACTCGATGCTCCTCCTGTAGATTCCCAGTCGTATTGGTGGTTCGAAGTCGTCGATCTCTCGCGCAAGCTGTTCTTGAGCGCCGTGATCGTGTTCGTCCAGGATGGCAGCGTCGAACAAGTGCTGCTTGCTCTCACTGTTTGGTACGTCGGTCTGATGACTTTCGTGCTTGCACATGTGTTCGCCACTTACCCGTATGCTCTCTGCATGCCTCAGTCTCGTGACGATGTGGTTCCTGCTCTTCTTCCATCCCTACGATGACTACTCGGACAACCTGATCGCGAGTATCACGCAGCTGCAGCTCTTCCTGACGCTGTGGCTCGGCGTCTTGATCCAGCTTAACGACCTGAACGAGGAGTCGCTCATCAACGAGTCGCTGCTGAGCGCTCTGCTGGTCGGCACTTGTTGCGCTGTCACCGTCTTTGGCGTCGGGATGATCATCAGCGAGGGCATCATGGACTCGCGGCGCGTGTTCCGCGAGGAGAAGGCCGAGCGCGCTGAACGCGTGCGCCAGGAAGTCCGCAAGCGCTGGGTCAAGGCGTTCGACTACGTCTCGTACGAGTCGCAGCTCGAGCGCTTCGGCGGGCTCAGCTTCGTGCAGTTTAACATTCCGGCCATGATGGAGGCCTTCCGACGGACGAAGCTCGGGAAAAACAATATGGTCGATGACCGACTGGTGCGCGAGTCGTCGGTCGAGCTTCGGCTCGAAGAGCAGTTCACCCGCGAAGGAGAGACGCGCGATGACGAAGAGGAGGAAGAGGAGCAGATGATCAGCTACGTGAGCCCCAGGCATCTGAAGCGCCATGCTGACTGAGCGTCTCCATGTGCGTGTCTCTATCTATCTATCTTTGCATGTGATCATGTCTACAGCGGTCGTCTAGATATATTGCAGCGACTGCAGCATACCAAGCATAATATACCCTTTCGAGAACGACTCAGAAGCGGTTGGAGACGCGCTTGCCGACGCCCGAGCCGGCCATGCCGTAGTAGCAGATCTTGCACTCCTGCGTCTTCCACTGGTAGGACCCGTTGCGCACGTCAAAGCCCACCGCGAACTCGGCACAGTAGCGGTCGTACAGCGCCTCCCACTCGTGGAAGGTCACGATCTCGTACTGTCTGGCCGGGTACGACGCGAGGCTAGACACAGGACGGTGTCGAGTCGACGAGGAGAGCGTCAGTGTCACGAATACGGGTTAATTAATCAGCACAGAGCAAGCGCACATACCCTTGGGTTGCACGCAGGGACTGCTCCAGCGAAAAGCCCGACAGGAACATGGAAATGTACGGCGGCACGACGGATCGTCGGTGCGCGAGGCACACGAGCTCCGAGTTGAGGATCGGGCCGGGCCCGTCGTCCCCCTGGCTGCGCACGAACTTGCGCCAGTTTATGAGCCACTTCTTCGGCACGAGGAAGTACGACGACGCGTTGGCGCGGTGCGCGAGCGAGAGCGCTCGGGGCGACATCGACGCCGACGCCGACGAAGCGTCTCGAGGCGCGAACAATTTGTTCGGGTAGCCCGTTTTCCGCAGCAAGAGGTCGACCAGCGCGTCCGAGCCTGAGATCTCGGCCTCGAAGCGGCTGCGCTTCTTCTCCTCGGCTTCTTGCTCGCGCGCGTCCTGCTCCATGATGCACTCACTGCAGTCCGCACACGACGCCAGCGGGAACGCACGCAGCTCCGGGGCGTAGACGGCCAGCTTTCTGTGTGCTCCGCGCGTCAAGATGACGCGCCTGCTCCGACCGACGCACTGGCCCAGCGGCAGCAGGCGGTCGTGCGCGCACACGATCATGCTGCCGGCGGACTTGAGCGCTGCTGCGTTCGCATCGACGACCACGTGGTTGACGATGTCTATTGCCACGTCGGGCGCCTTCTTCCTGCCGCTCCTGCAGTTGTCGCCGCCGCCCCCGGTGGACCGCGCGTGCTGCTGCAGCTTCTTCTTGGACGGCCGGAACTGCAGCAGAAACTGCTCGTACACCTGGCTGCTGCGCTTCCACGCGACCAACCAGGCCTTGCTCACGACCACGCTCGTGCCGCGGCAGGACGCGGCGTCCTCGAAGGACCATACACTCGAGCGCGCCAGCACGTCCTTGACGCGCAGCACCTCGGCGCAGCGCAGCGACAGCAGCGAGCGCGGCCACCGCGGGTCGTCCGCGCGCAGGAAGGGCGTCACGTCCCCGAACCGGTGCGCGATGACGAGCTCCAGCGCGTCGCGCACCGCCGGCGCGTCCGGCGCCAGCGCGCGGCACGAGAGCGCCAGCTGCAGTATGTCGCGCGCCGCCAGCATCTCGAATAGCTGCGCCAGCACCGTTTGCGGCACGCGCTCCATCGGTCCGTCCCAATCCTGGCTGGAAGCAAGATGCGTACGACTGCGTGAGTGAGACGTGAGAGGAGGAAGGAGAGACCAAGGCTCGCGTTTGGAGGTCAATGGCGCAGTTGTATGCGATTCAGTATGCAATGGCCACGCGCTTGGTATTGAGAGTGAAGGTCGTGCGACGGTGAGATTCGTGCTTGCGAGGAGACGTAACCGTTAGGTTATACGATTCGTAAACCCTCTGTTAGAATCATGAACTGTACTGATATACTGTAGTGCAGCGCTAATTTGATGCAGCGTCCACAGTAAACGAACCCCAAAATTATATCGGCGATGCGGTTATTTCGGAGGTTACACTAAGCGTTTGGAAAGATGGAGGCGAGGCGGGGCAAGCAGTATGTGGCGCGGCTCCCGCGGCTTGCGGACCGCGCGCCACTGGTGGTGGCGCTGCCTGGCCGCGGTCACTCGGCGGGTCATGAGCACGCGGGACTTGCGGAGGACGAGGTTCCTGCCGATGCCAGTGACTCCGTGAGCAAGACGGCGTTGCACGGGCGAGAGGTTTGCGTTGTGGTCAAGATTCGGCCGCTGCAACTGCACTACCTTGTCAATGGGCAGCTAGCGGTAAGCCCAGCGCTCGTCCAGCCAAGAACTGCGTTTCAGCAGTCGCTAATGTATCGTCCGTTGTGGCCCACAGTGTGTGGTCCGCTCGCACATCGCGATCACCGCGGTTGACGTCGTGAAGCCCGCCACAGCGCCAGCCGACGACGAAGCAGCCTCATCACCAGAATCTCCACCATCGCAGCTTCTTGTCGCGGTTGCAGATGGAAGTGTGTGGCTTGTAACGCTGCCATCACACTCAACGGCGCGGGGCGGTTTGGCGCGCCAGCTCTGGCTACAGCAGCCTCAAGGGATGCTGCGACTGTCACCTACCGCTCCAAGTGCCGGTCTTTCATCGCTGTCGGCCGGCATCACGCCCACTCAATTCCCAGGGCTACAGACAAGTCAGTCGGGCTGCATGCAAGTCAAGCTGGTGCATCAGATCACCGGTGCTGCCGGCATCGAGCACGTGCCATTGTCGTCGACGTCGGTCACGGTGGTGCGCAGTGTGATCGCTCCCACCACAGTCATATTCACTGATTTGGCTTATCCTGCAACCACGCACGATGGAGAAAGCGAGGCGGGTCTCCATTTCAGTGTCGAGTTGGATGAACTCGAAGGCGATCAATCGACGTGTTCGTGGTCGGTCCACGGAAGCGACAACCGTTTCTCGGGGCTGCTTGCCGGCCTGTTCCCCGAAGACGCCGACTGCGTTCAAGACACGTTATTTGTGATGCAAGGCGATTGCGATGGGTGCGTTCGATTTGTGATGCTGCCGCTGTCATCCGTGGACCGAGGTCCATCAGCACCACAGGTCAGAAGATCTGCTACTCTGTTAGCATCGATCGGCGAGCCCATCACGGCGATCATCCCGTTCTCCACTGTTGTGGCAGCAACCTCAGCACGCGGCGATTCATCACATCCGTGCGATGCGCTGCTTGTATGTGGAGCGAATGGCCAGCTCGCGATCTTTTCACCAGCACTGATGGAAGCGAACGCAAGCCAGCCACTGCAGTCGCAATCACGCTGCTTCCAACGACTCCAGCTCTCTCAATGCTCCGCCATCCAGTCCATTGCAGTTGTCCAGAGCCTTGGGGTGCTGGTCTACTGCAGTCATGGCACCGCGTCGGTCCTTTCGTGTCCAGAGCTCATCGATATGACGAAAAAGCACCGTGTTGGTGATGACGCTCGCGTTATGTCGGTTGACAAGATTTTACGAAAGCTACCGTTACCGGCGGTAAGTATCTGCATCATTCAGTATCTGAATAGCTGGTCGAGGCTGGGTCGGCACGGCTGACGATTTTGTGGTTTGTGTGTACCTCTCCCTGCAGGACATGGCCCGATTTGCAATTGATGCAGCCGAAGAGAGCGTGTCGATCCTGTTCGCTTCCGGTCGGGTAGCGTCGATGGCGATGGCGACGTTTTGCTCGGTGGTAGCGAGCGTGTTCCCGCTTGGATCAATATGTGCCTCGCAAGCGGCAGACACTTATATTGCTGGCGCTAACGGAAACTTGAGCCGAGCTAACTTCCTTCCCCGCGTGAGTGGAAATGATTGCGGTGGCGATGAAGGACGCGTACGTTATTTGCTGGAGCAAATTGCCCATGTGTCGGAGCAATCAGAGGGTGAGAGAGCGCAATCGATTGCGTTGGACAGCCAGCTTAAGGCGCTCCATTCTGCCTTGCAAGTGCAGCGGCTCGTTCGAACTGAAGGTACCACATAATTGCTTGTTTGCTTCATTCGGGACACCGTGGACCACTCAGTAGTGTTCTGACAATGCGTTGTGTCAGGCATAGACTCTGTCGTATCTTGCAGCGTCCGTGCTACGCAGACTGTTTGCGGTAGCTTCGCAGAGCAGAAGACTGTCGCGCTTACGTGCTCCGTTCGATTCGGAAGCCACTCCTCGGCAATTCAGTCGCTGGAGAATTGGTGCGTGTTTCGCCTTCTGAATGCGTAGAGTGCTGGTCGCTGCGTTTGATGCATCTAATGCGATGCCATCGCTTTGAGCAGGATGATTCGCGTGCATGTACACCTCCAAGACCAGGAAGCCGGCGTCGCCACCCACACATTTCCGCTACAGGATCCGGCCACGGACAACGTTGGAGGCGACACCACGTTGGTCTTGGACCCCGATGCTCTGAGCCTCCATGGCAACGCCGCCCTGGTGGTAACGCGTGAGCTCGTGTTCCACCCAAACACCGGCTGGTCAATCCACGATCGGAGTGGTGATGAGCGCGAAGATGACGCTGCATTTGCGCTGTCGATTCCTATCGGCACGCCGCGGCAGTTGCTTCTCGTTCAACTGGGCCAGCCAGTCAAAGAGCACGCTTCCATGTCTGCGGCATCGCCTGGAAGACGTAGCGTTGAATCATCGCGATACGCGTCACGGTACGCGTCAAGTGACGAGAAGTCGAGCGGGCATAGTGCGGTCCAGTGGTGGTCAGCACTGGCATCGCACGCGGAATACGACGAAGCCTTTGCCAGCATTTGGTCAAAGGTGACTCGTGTGGCGGCTGAGCAGAGTCGCGACAGAAGTGGAACTTCCCTGACAAAGTTGACTAGTCCCTCGCGCTTTTTGGTGACGGTTCCTTCAGCTCTTCCCGTCGGTGAGAATGATTTGAAGGAAAGCGCTCGGATCGAGCACATGCTCAAGTTCCTTGGACAAGTATTGCCGACTGTGGAGGCATCCACGTTACGACGCAGTTGTCGAGTTGTACAGGGCGGCAAGTTATGGCTCACGCTACAGACGTTAGCTGGCAACTTGCTGCTGTTGAAGCTGCAGCCCCATGGCAATGCTGGCGCACTGTCAGTCGCGATGCAGTGCTCGGACGCCGGAGAGCTCTCAGCGGTACGTCTGTAGCTCTGTGGCGTCCAACAAACAGCGTTGTCATCGTAGTAAGTGGCTAACGTTGTTGTCGTTCTTGGGCGTTTTCTGCTGTTAGATGCGAGCGGTGGTGCTAGAGAGGGTGTCGGAGCTCGGGACGCAAGTGCAGCACGACCCTCACGCAGTCAACCGTGCGTGCGCGCGGTTATCGGCCGTCCTTGGCAGTCACATGGATGCTATTGTTGACCTTGAGGCGCTCGTCCAGGTGAGTGAAAGTCCGGCAGTTTTAGGGGCCGAGAGTATTGCTTCTGACTACTCGACTTTGGGGTGTTGATCGCCCCTCACTGACAATTGTGTCGTTTGTATCTCGTTGGTTAACTTCAGGAGCTGATGGCCAAGGTCACCACCAGTCTGAGAGACGCCGACGCGTCCTCCGTGTGCACCGACGAAGTTGTGCATGCGTTCGCGCAGCTCTCGGCTATCGAGGCCCAAGTGCTCGACATATACTGGAAGACGCGACGCTCGCTCGACAGAATCAATCTGTAATTGCGCTGACGATAGCGTGAGCGTGCGAGCAAACTAACTCAACATGCACGACCACGGCCATGGATCCTCGCCTCGGCATTAAAACGGTTCACTGGTTTTGATCAGAGCTCCTCCGTGGGCAGGTTTTGCTCCCGCAGCGACGCCTTCTCGTCTGCCGTCGAGACGGAGTACAGGCGCTGCAATAGCCGAAGAGTACGGCAACAACAACATGTTAGGCGAACCTGATCGCCACCAACGCCACACGGCAGCAATAAATACCTCAAAGAAGCGCGGCGCGCGGGATGGCCATAGGATGTAGACGAGTGCTGCGTAGACGATGAGATCGGCTGATGTAGACATGGCCGCGACGGTCTCCTCGCGCACCCACGGCGAGAGGAACGCTGCGATAAGCACCGTAATAGGCAGCGAGGCAATGTAGATTCCGAAGAGCGCCCCGATCTGTCAAAGCTGGATGTTAGCTAGGTGAAAAAAATGATTCATAAGGTTGTTGTCACGCCTCCCTTTACCTGCAGGAAGAAGCGGCGCTTGCTGGTGGCCTCTTCGAGCTCGCGGGTCTCGAACAGCGTGACGGCGAACCACCCGAGCACCGCTAGCTGGATGGAGCAGATGCCGACTCCTGGCCACGACTCGTAGATGTACAGCGTCGATGCCGGGTCGAGCCACACGAGGTACCACATCGCCATGGACAGGTAAAGTCCTAGGAAAGTAATCATTACGCAAGAGAGCGTCTCCTGTCCGCGGAGGGTGACGCTCGTGATCGTCCAGCCTTTCGCGACAAGCATCGCCAGCAAGATGGTGCCGACGCGCACAAACACTTGCACGATCTTGGCGGCGTAGGAGAAGAACGGCACGCCGATGCCGTTCGCGGCTAGCGCCATGTAGTGCAGGCCGAGCAGCGCATTGGACGCGAAGAAGAAGGCCGTCACCATCGTCAGCAGCTTGACGATCGGGTGGAACGACTCCGACTGGCGCATGGCGCGCGCAGAGATCGTCTGCGCGATAGCGACGCCGGCGCTGAGTACCGCCATGATCCCGTAGATCAGCGGGAGCCCTCGCTGCTGCACGGGCAGTTCGCTGCCATCCGCCTGCGTGAAGTGGAGCTCGTACCAGGACGAGAAGTAGTACTTGTCGAAGCTCTCCTGTGTGATTTGCGTGAAGGACGGGTGGTAGTGGTCGCCGCCGGGCACGCACCGTGCGAGCGCGACGTACCAGAACCGCGGGCGGATGTGCTCGTGCACGTCGAACTCGAACTCGAAGGGGATGTCGAGGTCGTCGGTCGACGCGGTCACGTTCAGGACGCGCTTGGTGTGGCGCGGCGACAGCTTGCAGCGGCAGTCGCAACTCGGGTCCGTCATGATGTAGTTCCAGAAGAGCGCTTCGTCGTCGTAGATGGCCACCTGCAGGTCGTCCACGTTGGTCTCGATCTTGCCCGAAATGTGCTGCAAGCGGAGGGCCAAGCAGCATTAATTAACAGGTCACCATCATTGAAAGCAAGATGTGGACGACGTACCCCCGCGACCTCGGCGAGCGTCGGCTTGTAGGAGAAGCAAAACTTGCCCATGTACGCGAACTGGCGGCCGACGAGGAAGCCCGAGGCAACGCTACCGTGCGCAGTCCCCATCAGGCTGGCAACAACGCAGAAGGCGACCAACGTGGTGATGCCGGCGCGCGTCATGGATGCGATCGGAGGGTGTGCGAGCGCAACGCGATAGACAGATGGCCAGGTTTGCGCCCCAAATCCCAAGTGAGCGGCCCGGCGCCTTGATACACGTGATAAGTAGGCGCGCACCCGACCGCGATCTTTTCCTTCTTCGCTTTCCATCCACCACCGCCGCCGCTTTTCCTTCCGCAAGGTCACTTTCGTATAGAATGGGATGGCGCCCAACGGATACGCGGAATGGATCGCGACCCTTGGGGGTTTGAACCTGCCCAATCACTTATCTGGCAAAAAAGTAGGATTCCTGTCCGACATTGTAGGATGGATTGTGATTGGTCAAAATCAAATAACTTAAAAGCAAATCAAACGTTAAATTGGGTGTGGCAATGAGTCGCTGCCGCGCCATGTCTTCCGATTTTCGGAGCCGCGCAGATTAGCAGAGAGCAAGCAAAGACAACTAGTTCTTGTGGGCGGCCGCGATGGTCTTATTGACCAGGTAATGACCAGATTTGTTCAGATTTTCACTTTGCATTGACGTTGTGGGCACCGCCAATCTATTATTCCTGCATCGGTACCACTGCCCTAAGCTACTCTCTCTCGCTCTCTACTCATAAACGACCTATAGTGCGCACAAGTGTGTATGCGTGTACGGTTGCTGCAGTCTTAATATGCACATCAGATATACAATTCAATCCAGGTGACAGAATAACCGCATTTGCTCACTCATTCGTGTGTTGTGGCTGCTCTTGTTGGGGACCGATGGATTTGCCACACAAATCCTACCGATATCAGCCAAAGGTAGAGTTATCTCGTTGCAAGCCTACCAATGGCTCACTTGGGCCCCTGGCAGCATCAACTTGCACTCTCGTGGTCGAATGCTAACACAATAGCTGAAGAAATGCAGAATTACCGCTCTGATAGAGAACTTTTTGATAACCAGTGAATTTACCATGTATTCACGCACTATAGTACTGTGAGGGTGGTGACCACCGCCAAGTTGGCAGGCGAGTTGAACCAGCGTTGATGTGCATCAAAACTGTGTTGCCGCCAACTTGGCGACACCAAGAAATGCCAGATTGGACCAATTTTCAACCTATAATATTGCAGAATGTCGTTATTTTTATCCAACTGAGTGTTGCCGCTTCCCGTACAGTCGAACCCCTCGATAGGCCCATCACAACCCCGCAATAACCTTGAAAAAAGTAATTATTGTCCCACCTCGTGGGCCTGTACAGTACTGTACTGATTTAGCAGTCAATTCAAAATCTGGGAAGACCGCAGCATCTCCATCGAAGGTACACTGTATCCTGCACGACGCGCGCAATGCGCATGCGACTCAGATGCGTGCTTTCGCGTCTAAAGTTAACCAACGAAAGGCCCAGAATGAACATTGAATATTAAAGGGCACATGAAATGGCTGTACCATGCCGAGAGAATGCCAATTTGCGATCTGCACGATGCCATCACCACCACAGCGTCAGCGCAACCGCCCCACCTTGGAAGAAAAGGGATCGTTGTGCGAGTACGCAGATAGCGAGCGGGCAAAGCGTGGTGGGCAACCGCTCACGCAGAGCGAGCTCGCACAATAGTCCAAGGACAACTTCAACCTGCCGAGGCCCCTGTCAAGAAAGGCTGTCGCGAACGCGCTTAAGCTGTCGAGTCATCTTCAGTCGGTGCCCGTGGCACAGCGCTCCAGAAAAAACCACGTCTCCGACTCCATCAGCTCGTTCGATGTCGTGGTCATAACCAAGTTCCACGAGATGGAAGCCATGGCCGAGTCGATCGCCGGCGATACCGTCAAGGAGCTGGCACAAGCCGTCACTGCGACGGCGCGCTTCCACCAGGGCCAGTCGTTGGCGTACTCGAACGGCTGGCTGCACCGGTTCCAGAAGCGCTGCGGCGTCGCGCTGAAGCGGAAGCGCGGCGAGGCCGGCTCCGCCGGTGATGACGCGGTGCGGGAGGGGCGGGCAAAGATGCGCCGGCTGACGGACGCGTACGCCCGCTCCGACATCTATAACATGGACGAGACCGCGTTCAGCTTCCACAAGGAGGCAGCGACGACGCTGACCACCAAGAAGGAGGTCGCCGGGCGGAAGGATGGCAAGGAGCGGCTCACCCTCGCCCTCGCCGTCAATGCTGACGGGAGCGACAAGCTCCTGCCGCTGTACATCAGGACCGCCGCCGTCCCGCGTGCCCTGAAGAGCCACGACGTGTACGCCGAGCTTGGTGTTTTACACCAACAGCCCCAAGGGCTGGATGCACTCGGACATCTTTCCCGACTGGCTGGCGTGGCTCGACCGTCGCATGCGCGCCGGCAACAGGCACGTTGTAATGGGCTAAACCTGTAGCCATTACATGAAGGTTGGCTGTGTGGGACACACCACCTTCGGCGTGCATTATGGTTGACA
>JAADXW010000930.1:0-13994 GCA_023337975.1 Phytopythium ostracodes
AACGCCATATTGGCATGGCGCTGGATCCAGCGCTTGAGCAGCGAGAACCCCACTTCAATGGAGTTCAAGTCGGGCGAGTACGGCGGCAGAAAGAAGAGGAGAGCACCCCTGATCGGGGATAGCGACTTCAGCGCTTCGAGTTGAGACGAGCATTCCATCGCTTTGTTCGAGTCAACAAGCGCACGGAGGGCCTCGACAACTTGCTGGAACGCGTCACGCTCTAGTGTAAGCACAACATCGCTGACAAATTCGCACACTTGGAGTGGCGGAGACGCCGAGTCTTGAACAAGCTGTGGCAGCTCGTCGCACAAGAGAAGACTGGCAGTAGCGGCATCCATGAGCGTCGAAGTGGTGTCGACAATGTCACTCGAGACAGGAGCATGCGCCGCTTCCCAGTAGTCAGCGAAGCTCCGGCGGATGTTTGCGGCGTGATTGGCGAAGTCCAGGATACGGACGAACGGTTTTCCTGCACGAGAAGAACAGAGATGGCATCAGTCGCGGGCATCTAGCTTGACACGTGCACGAAGGCTACCGTTCTGTAGCGCCACACTCACGAGGGTGCCGACGGTTTAGACGACTGAGCAACTGGACAGTCTGTGAGCTGGAGCGCAACACGCGATCGATGTACATGCACCCAAGCAGCGGCTCGTTGTATCCGGTGTCTAGCTTGTCGCAGACGATCACGACGTCACTGATACTAAGGCTCGCGTCAGGCCCGTTGATGGACTGCTCTGTCACCGCTGGTTGGTCCGTGTGGTCGTCGATGGACACTACACCACTGAACGCGGCGTAGATGTGCCACCCGAGTTGTCTGTCATACAGGGGCAGGAAATCAACGTCATCAGCCGAGTAACATGGGTGGTCGTGTGAGAAGCAGTGAGCTCACCTGTTCCGGACGAACGCGGCGATCAGCTGACGATATCGCACCACGTCTCGGCGACTGCGCGTGACGATCATACACTGCTCAAGAGAAGGTCGGCGTTTCGTTATTGCCATACCCACACCAAGGTTCGCCATGACCAACGGTATACCTTCAGGAGTGGACACTGATCTTTTGCCTTTGCAAAGTGCTCCATCATGATGAGCGATTTCGCCTTGAGCACCGCGACGTCGTCACTGGTTTGGTCGAGGACTCGCCGCAGCTGGCCGCTCTTCCGCAACGACGCGATCACTTCGTCCGGGATGTTCGTTTCGACCTCGCAGCGAATGCTCGTGTACCGCGACAAAACGTCCATGATGCGGCCTTCCTCGATCGCCCGAGCAATCGGGTAGCAATCAAAGGAGATCAGCAGATCATCGCTGGTTTTAGAGCCGAAGAGCTGAAGCGTCGAAGCGTCCGGCGTCGCAGTGAACCCGATGAACTAAATGCAGGAACAACGACGCGCTGACAGTGAGAAGAGCGCTTCGCAACAGGATGAACGACCCCGGCTCTTACCGTCGGACGAACTGCCGTGCCGGTGTTCATCACTTGCTCGATCGCCGCGCGGGTGGATGCTGAATGCGACCGGTGCGCTTCATCGGTAATGATGGCGACGCGTTGATACGCATCCACGTCTTCAACAAATGTTGAATCGCTGTCCTCACCGACACTTGAGACGTTGTTGCGGCTGCGCTGACGGTGTAGAAGGCGCGCAAGCAACACCGGTTCCTTCGCCAGGAGTCCCATCTTGTGGATCGTTGTGACGATGACGCGCTGCGGCGTCATGGCCAACGTCCCATCGAGCAGCGCAGACAGGTGCTGGATGCTCTCAGCGCGGAAGACTTCGTCGATGCCGTTGCGGCGAAGGAAGCGCTCGACGTCGCCACCGACCTGCTCGTTGAGTTTGACGCGGTCGATGACCACGAGCACCGTATGGAACCGACGGCCAGCGGCGTCTTTGACGAGCAGCAACTGATGCGCCTGTGCGATCAAGAGGTGCAAGAGTGAGCGAGTGTATATGCTGGTTGGCAATCTTCTCGACATACCACGGCGGCGATCGTCATGGTCTTGCCGGCGCCCGTACTGTGCTGGAACAGGAAGCGCTCGCACCCCTGCGTCCGTAAGATTTGTCAGTCCTGGGATACTACAGCATGCAACAGCGTTGTCCTCAAAGATCCAGGAGGTTCGATAGCCCACCTGCTCGTGCCTGCTCGTTAACGGAGCCGTCTGGATCGTCGTAATGAGCTTTTCAACTGCATTGAGCTGGTGCTCCCACGGCGAAAACGCGACCGGCTTGGACTGCGACCCGCGCGAAGACGCGCCGCCCGTGCGCATCGACGCCGCAATCAGCGCGCGAAGAGCGCTGCCGTCGCCCCCATTGCCGCCCTGAGTCGCAGACTCATCGGCACTGGCGGGTTTCTCGTCCGAACGCGCTGCTGTTCGCTGCCGCTTGGTCCGTGGCGCTTCAAGTTGCTCGCCAGAAGTCGAAGCGGCCGCGTCGTCCGCAGTCGCCGCCGGGCGCGTCCACTGCGTCTCCTGGGTCAGCGAGTTGTAATAGAAGACCTTGCCCTTGGACCGCGACACGCGCAGCTCCCAGCCGGGCGGCAGCGCCTTCCACTCGCCCGCCATTTTTGTACGCCGCATTGCACTTGGCGCCGTTTTGCGTCCGTAATTGTTTTCATCTCCTTTCTAAATGCACTAAATCAATTATTGCATCTGCTTTTTGCGGCAAGTTCTCGTGTCGCTCGCCAACGCCAACGCCAATTGTGCGACCGGCAACAATGGGGCGGGACGAGTACGACGCCGTGCAGACGCCCGCGGGGCCCCCGGGGCGCAGCAGGAGGCAGTTCGGCGCTCGGATGAATACTGGTACTGGTGTCTCTCGGAACACTGGCACTGGTAGCTCTCGGAACGCGTACACGCAGGGCGGGCGGCTGCAGCACCACACCGAATGCTTTGACCGCGTCGCCAACGACGTCGGCGCCCACCGGTGCGTTTTCCTTTTGAATCGGGTGGAGAACTGTCGTCATCGCCCAGAGCTGACGATGAGGCGATTGTACAGTCCAAAAAGCAGCGGTGGCGGCGGTGACTGGGTGGAAGGCGGCCAGGACTTCGACTTCTCCGGGCAGGAGCGACCGCCGGCCACCAACGACCGAGATGCGCGATCGACCCATCTCCCGCGCGGAACCGGCAAGTACGGCACCGGGGCGCGCGTCACGGCAGGGGAGGCCATCATGTCGGGCGACCAGCATCTTACGGTGCGCTCGCTATTCTCTCTCTTTGCCTGTCCCGCTACCCAGCGATCTAACCCTCGTGTGCAGAAAAACTTCATCCCGCCCAAGACACAGATCCCCTTCTTGGCCGGCATTGCGGCCAAGTCGGCGGCTGCCAAGCGGCAAGGCGCCAAGCGCGTGCTGGTCGAGTCGTCTTCGTCTTTGGAAGCGGCGAGCGCTCCGTCGCCCTCGGCCCCTGCCCGGCCGCTGCTCAATCAGTCGCCGCACCAGACCCACATCGACAAGCCGCTGGGCTCGAGCGGCTGGACGAACAAGCGCAAGGAGACCGAGAAGCCCGCGAGGCAGGCCCGGCCGTGCGTGTCGCTCACTGAATTGTCGTCGCTCCGGCAACAGCAGCAGCAGTCGCCCGACGCGCTAACTCGGCGCTCATCGCGCCAATTCACGAACAGCTTGTCTTCAAAACGCCTTAGCGAGTATGCGCCGACCAATCGCCAAGTCACGTTCTCGCTACGGTCTGGCAGCAGCCAAGGCAGAGGGACGCCGACCCGGTCACAAGGGATGTCGACTCGGTCGAGAAGCAAGCCAGCCAACATAGTGGGGTCAGCCGACCAGCCGATCGCTTTGGACGACTCGGATTCGGATGGTGAAGACACTCCACCTGCATTGGCTCTGATGTCGAAGAGCAAGGAAGTAGACGTGGATCAAGTGTCCGACGCGAGCACTGTGGATCTCGGCGAGCTCGGAGCCACGTGCGTCGCTCGCGTCGATGAGTGCGACGTACTCTTTGGGCTGTTCCCGTGCACGGCGACGCTGCTGTTTCAGAACGACCGCGTCTGTGTCTCCAACATCAGGTGAGGCGTCTGCTTGTGGTGCCTGATTTTGACAGTGGATGTTGAGCCTAATGCGGTCGTGTCATGGATATATTGCTGAGATTCAGGGGCAACCACGAAAAGTGGCCGTTCCAGTCGCACTACTTTCTCTACTTTGAGAAACTGCTCGACGCTCGGTAACATATAGAGCAGGTTGATGTTGCTGGCGAGATGGTAATTACTGACAAACCTGTCGGTTCTCGTGACGGTGCGCAGCGTGTATTGGGATTCGGATGGCGACGATGACAAGGAGGACTCGGCATCGTTCATCCCCGTCGGAGACGACTTGCCTTTCATGGCGCTGCGTTGCCCATTGCCTGATTCCTCCAACGAGACGGCTTGGCAGAGCTTTTTCGATCCGACCGACTCGTGTAAGTCCGATTGCGCACGCTCGGTTGCACACCATTGTTTGTGCTCGCTCGCTGACGTTGTGACTGAGACCAATGTTCAGGTGAAGATATCTCCAAGAAGTTCATCATCTTCAAGCCAACGGACGCGACTAGTGCCAAGGAGACAGTGGAAACTATCGTGGAAATTGTTCGCTCCTTCACCACCGTCGAAATGTAAGTGGCGACTGACCTGACTTTCGTTGTTGTGTCTTTTATGAGTCGTCCCTAACGCTCTCAACACATCGCGCATTGCATGCCGTGTGCCACTTACTTGTTCAGGATCAAGAAAGTCGAGAGTCGGCAATACTTGCGCGCGCTGGAGGGCGAGCCATTCTCGTTTGCGAGGGCAAACCGAGCAAAGTCCAGCCGAAAGAGAAAGAAGCCAGGGGCCGACGGGTACGCGCGGTCCTTCGTCCTACGACTGACTCTGGAATGAGTTCTCTGAATCTGATTGTGTCTTGACGTGGCTGTCCAGGGCTGCTGACTCGGACGACGACAGCGATGGCGACGAAACGGTGCTGACGTACCCGCTTCCGCCGTGCTCGTCGGACATCGTGACGATCATTCGCCGCGATGTGTCGCGCCTGAAGCCGGAGCGCTACCTGAACGACAACGTCATCGACTACTACTTCAAGTACGTGTTATTGAGTGGATATAGTTGTGGTCGAGTGATTAACGTGCTTGGGGTGTGACCACGTGATGCAGACGCTTGATGCTGGACACGTTTCGCGATGAACCGGTCATCCAGCAACGCGTGCTCTTCTTGAGCTCGCACTTCTACTCGCACTTCCGAATGGGCCGAGGCCCCAACGTCACCAGTCGCCTCGAGGCCGGGTACAAGAATGTGTCCAAGTGGCTGGCGCGCGCCGACTTCTTCAACCGGTCCATGATATTTATTCCGATCAACAAGGAGTACGTGTCGGTGGTGGTTGTGGTTGTGGTGCGCTTGGTGGTCCCCGGACGAGCTAACGTGGTTTTCCGTTGGTGGCTTGGTTGCAGCTGGCACTGGAGCCTGGCGATCATTCTGAATCCGAGGTGCGCGGCAATGGTGGCTCGTGAGGACGAGGTACGACTCGCGTATCGCGTGCTCTGTTTTGTATTGCTGGTCGGCGCTGACGTGTCGGCTTTGAACTCACCAGGAGGAGGACGCCTGCTCGTGCATCGCGGTGCTGGACCCGCTCGGCGGCTACCACAACCGGAAAATCATCGTCCGGAACCTCCGAGTGTGCGTTGCATATCCATGGTCGAAATGCCGTGTCCCACTGACATCCACTGACACAGTGTTGTTATGCTGTGCTGTTCAGGTTCCTCCGCCTCGAGTGGCAGAACACGTACGGCGCTGACGCCGCTGCGGCCGATGAGGACGAGCAGAAGGCACCAACGTACGACGTCGATCGCGTGCGCGCCGTGCGTGTCGACACGCCGCGCCAGGAGAACGGCTACGACTGCGGCGTGTACGTGCTCAAGTTCGCCGAGGTGATCCTGCGCAACTGCCTGGAGCGCAAGCTGCTGGGGCGGCCAGACGGCGCCGTAGGCCGCCAGGTCGTGGACGGGAACCTCGAGGCGCTGCTCCCGCGCGACGCGTTCGCCCAGGAGGACGTGGACGAGGCGCGCAGACACGTGCGCAAGTGCATCGACGCCGACTTGCGGCGCTTCCCGAAGCGACGCGAGCTGGAGGTGGAGTGAGCGTACCCGCTCAGTCCGATGTAACCTCTGAGGCGTACCCTGGTTGCGGTGGAAGTGCTGTTTGTACCCCCGCAGAAACGTAACCGTCTGACGTAACCCTTCTGATTGCGTAGTCTTGTCCCTCGTTTTGATTCTATCCTGTTCTTAACCGCTGTCTCATGTCACGTAACGGGTTTACGGATGATGACGCACGCATTGACCCGTTGCACCATCCGACCCGGCGCCCCAACCCAACCCGTTGGGGCCAAAAGCCAAAAGGGGAGGAAAATTCCTGCCAAACGGGAAAAGCGCGCGACGTGGGGACGCCAAGTCAACGCGAACGGGACAGGCGCCAGGGACGCGCCGCAGAGTTTACGAGGGGTTTCCGAAGCAACTACACACAGTAAAGCCATGGGCGTGGTCCTGCGCGTCGCGCTGCTGTGTCTGGCGTCACTCTACGCGGTGCGGAGCGTGTGCGTTGGGAGCGAGATTTTGCAAGGAAGCTGACGGTCTCTTGGTGTTGGTTGCTCTTGTTGCTGATGATAGACGCAGAGCGTGGCAGCTGAGCCGACGGTGCTGACGGAGAGTACGTTCGACCAGTCGACGCAGGAGGGCGTGTGGCTGGTCAAGTTCTACGCGCCGTGGTGCGGCCACTGCAAGAAGCTGGCGCCCACGTTCGACCAGGTGTCGACGGACGCGCGTCTCGAGGGCACGGACGTGCATGTGGCCAAGGTGGATTGCACGGCGGAGCGCAGCATCTGCGAGCGCCTCAGCGTCAACTCGTACCCGACGCTCAAGGTTTTGACCAACGGCAAGTACTACGACTACCCGGGCGCGCGCGACGCCGACTCGATGGTCTCGTTCGCGCTCGAGGGCTACAAGGTGCGTATGTGCGTGGCTTGAACGGTATACAGCTCGACGGTGGTGGCGGTGGTGGTGCTGACGCGTCGTGCGAAGCAGGCCAAGTACGCGGAACGCATCCTTTCGCTCGAGGAGTTCGGTGCGTGCTGCCTCCGTGTCTGCGAAGGAGCTGGTTGCAACTTACTCACTTGTTGTTGTCCGCGCAGTCAAGCAGCGCGACCAAGTGGCCGCGGAGCAGGCGGAGAATGAGCGCAAGAGCGCCGTGGTGAGCATCACGTCGGCGTCGTTCGAGGAGCTCGTCAAGGACGGCAGCTGGCTCATCAAGTTCTACGCGCCCTGGTGCGGCCACTGCAAGCGCCTGGTGCGTCGGAATGATATTTACTAGTGACGGGTGGTTCACGCAAAGACTGACGGTATCTCGTGGGATCTTCTCACCTGTTCCCGCCACGTAGGCGCCCACGTGGCACAAGCTCAGCCGCTCGCTGCAGGAGAGCGGCAGCTCCACACGCGTTGCCAAGGTACTCACCGCTTCTGTTGGTATACTACGCCCATCTAGAAGACAAGGCTGATCTCTGTCGTTGCTCTGAATGTGATAAACAGGTTGACTGCACGGTGCACCGCCGCGTCTGCTCGCGCTTCGGCGTTAACGGCTATCCGACGCTCTACTACGTCAACAACGGCCAGGTGTACAAGTACCAGGGCGGCCGCACCCTCCCAGCGTGCGTGTCCATTCATTCCGTGGCCGTATTTCCTGTTTTGATGGAGGCCTGACAGTGTGTTGGTGATTGATTCAGGTTCCTGGACTATGTGAACGGTGGCTGGGAGAAGGCCGAGTCGATCGGCCCGATTCCGGAGGAGGGTTTCCTCTCGTCGATCGTGGACTCGACGGTCGAGTGGGCGGCCGAGAACACGATCGTGGCCATCCTCGTGGCCATCCTCGCGATCGCCATCTTCGTCGCCGTCCTGGTCGCGCTGCTGGACTACTGTCTCGGCGCGGACGACACGTCGGCGTACGCGAACATCAACGTGCAGCACGTGCAGCAGAAGCAGTCCAAGAAGGAGGCGAAGCAGGCGGACGGCAAGCCCAAGACTGAGTAAGGCTTGCCAGTTGCGGTGCTGCGCGTCTACTATGACGGCGGTCGAGCTGATAGCGAGATGACGAGCATCGGCAGCGCTTCGAGTGCCTATCCTCCCTGTTGTCTGCGTTCATTGCCAGCAAAGAGCATCTAGATGGAGCCAACACGAAGCCCACGCCGGTGGATTTGTTGATAGTCTCGTGTGTCGCGTGGACGTATTGTTTTGACCGCTTGGTGTGGATGAACCGCACTCGACTTCCACTTGGTTAACTATCGGACGTGTCACCGGTCGGGGACGACGGCCGTCCAGTACTCGATCACCTCTAAGAACCACACGGACTCGCGCTGCTGCTTGGCGTTGAGGACCACGACCTGGTGCGCGAGCATGCGCGGCATCCCGTCCCCTCGCGCCGCGTCGCCACTCTTGTGCAGCGGCCCGATCGCCATCACGTAGTCTCCTGTCATGCCCACCAACGCAAGTCGTCACGAACCGCACCAAGCGCATCTGATCCGAGACGGAAGCGGTGATTCGCACGCACCGGCAGCGGGATGCGCGCCCGCGGCGTCCGGAGGCGCGTTCCGGAGAAAAGCGCGCAGCTCCACACGCAGCAGACCCGTGCCGTCGTCCAGGACGCACGCGCCGGTATCCTTATCGGCCGCCACCACCACTCCCTAGCGAGCAAAAGACAACACGAGTCTTCTTTCAGTCAGTCAACCGCGGCGTCTGGACGAACAAGAAGACCGGCAAAGCCCCCGCCCCCACCTGCACCCAGAGACGCGGGCAGTCGATGCCGTCGATTGTCGGCGTCGACCGTGCGGACGAGCGCAGCGCGCGCAGCACTTGCGACACGAACACCTTGGCCGTCGTTGCCGCCGCCATTTTCATCGACGCGTATCTGATTCCGTCGCCCTTTCCCCGTCTCAGACGAGCGACTCAGACGAACAGCTCTTCGTCTGAGTCTGAGACGCGAAACGGACGTTGAAGCGGAGGGGCGCGAAGCGATGCGGCGCCTCCTCCTCCTCCTCCAATTTGCGCCACGGACTTGAGCACTTGTGATCGCTCCTTTAACTCTCCGCGACTACATCGAGACTACCAGCACCTAAACGACCGCCCACTAGCCCTCCAAGGACGACCATGAGCGCGCTGACAGCGGACGAGAACGACTGGATCTTCGACTACGTGATGAATGTGTTCCGGTCGCCGGCGTGGGAGGTGCCCATCATGTGCTTCATCGACGCCAACTGCGCCGTGTTCGACGCCGAGGACGAGAACAAGTTCGTCTACACGGAGTTGCACGAGCAGTTCCGCGAGCTGGTCGAGGGCGTGCTGAGCGACAACCTAGCCGAGATTGGGCTCTCGGCCGCCGACTTCGCCGACGTGTGCGAGCGCAGCAAAGGCGCGGGCGACATGAACATGGACGTGGTCAACCAGATCCTGGCCATGGACGACTTCGTCACCTTCAAGAAGCTCATGGTCAAGCGCAACCTGGAGCTTGAGCTCGAGGCCATTCGCGCGCTCCGGGATGAAGTGGCGGACGACGCGGACGCCAATGCGTCCACGCGCGACATTGAGGCGCACCTGATGGAGCTGAGCGTGCTGTACAAACAAGAGGAGATGGAGCAGGCGGAGCTCGAGGCCGCGCTCGCCATGTCGCTGAGCGTACAGGAGGAGGAGCTACGGCGCTCGAGCGCAGCGTCCAAGGCCGCCGAAGACAAGTTCGCCGACCCGACGGCTGGCGACTCGCCGTCACCCGAGGAGATCCATCGGCAGCTGCGAGAGAGCAAGAAGAAGGCCGAGGAGATCTGCAAGAAGAACAAGGAGGCGCTCGAGGAGAACCGCTCCAAGCAGCGCGAATGGCAGCAGGCGGTGCGTTGGCGACGGCGTTTGATCGTATTGATAGAGCCGAGAGATGGTAACACGCGCGTGCGTGCGTATTTTGGTTCGAGCAGGCCGAGATCTCGGAGGCCGAGCTGCGGCGGCGCGAGGAGTACCTGCGCAAGCAGCGCGATCTGCTTGTCGAGAAGAAGCGCAAGGAGCGCGAGGCGCAGCTGAAGGAGTTCCGCCAGGAGCACAAGGAGACGCCTATTGAGCCGGTGCGACTTGATCAGCCAACGCTGTGTCTTCTGTCATAACGAAAGTGTTGTGATGCGCCTCGGTTGTGCCCACAGCCCTCCCAACTGTTCGAGAAGATCCAGAGCGTGGCGTCGCCAGAGGAGCTCAAGAAGGCCGAGGTTGAGGAGCGCCGCGCGGCCCTACGCCTCGCCCTCGCGCGCCGTATGAAGCAGGACCTGCTGGACTCGTCGGCACCCACGGACGACGCCTCGGACCGGCTTAGCGGCGACTCGGCCGGCGCATTCCGAGTGCAGCAGGTGGGTCAGGTCGCTATCACGATGTGTGAGGGTGAGCATATACCAACGCATGGCGCCGTGGCTGCTGCCCGCAGGTGATGGAGCTGGACGACAAGCTGCAGCGCGTGGAGGAGCTGCGCCGCAAGAGCCAGGAGCGCGAGCAAAAGGTGCACGCACGTCTGGTACGTGCCGTCCAAGTGGCGATCGCATCAGCCGAGTGTTTCGTATAATCGCTGGACATGTTTTGCTGGACGGTGTAGGCGACTGGTGTCCACGCGTGATGCGAACGAGAACTGATGTCGCGCCTGGCACCGGCAACGACAAGGTTTCTGACCGATTATCAACTACTAGCACGACTGCCTGCCCATGACGTCCTGTGGATATCGTGTTTCTCTTTCGAGAACATAAAAAGCAGACACTCAACTGAGATCCAACCATCCTGCTTACTCGCGTCACCTTCAAAGTCCAGAACATGCGCTCCACCCGCTGTGGTCCTTGCCTCAGTTCTCGTGGAACTTCTTGTTGGTCTTGGCCATGTCCTGCAGCAGCGGCGCCGGCGTGAACTGCTCGCCGTACGCATCCGCGAAGCGCAGCATCATGTCGTTGAACTTGGAGCTGCCGACGCGGTCGACAAAGCGGAACGGGCCACCGATGAAAGGCGGGAAGCCGATGCCAAACACGGCGCCAATGTCGCCCTCGCTTGGAGAAGCAATGATCTCGTCCTGCACGCACAGGATCGCCTCGTTCACAAAGCGCGACACCAGGCGGTTGACCGTGTCCTCGTCGGAGAGCTTCAGGTCCGTCTTCTGGAACTTGGAAACGATCTCCAGGGCCTCTGCGTTGATGGCCTTCTTCTCCTTCTTGCTCTTCGGCTGCGTGTAGAAGCCCTTGCCGCTCTTCTTGCCAAGGAAACCCTTGCTGATCATCGCGTCGAAAATGGCAGCGTCACCGCCGGCCATGCGCACACCGAGCGCGCTCGTCAGCGTGTGGTTGACGTGCGCTGCGACGTCCAGCCCCACCTCATCAGCGAGAGTGATCGGCCCAACCGGCAGGCCCCACTTCGTCACGATGCGGTCCAAGTGCTCGGGTTTGACGCCACTCTCCACCAGCGACAACGTCTCGGCAATGTAAGGGCCAAGGCAGCGGTTCACATAGAAGCCAGGCACGTCCTTGACGACAATGCACGTCTTGCCCTGACGAAGACCAACGTCAACAGCCTTCGCGGCCGTCGCGTCCGACGTGCCCTCGTGACGGATAATCTCCAGCAACGGCATGCTCGGCACGGGCGAAAAGTAGTGCATGCCGATCACATTCTCGGGGCGCTTGCTCGCCTTGGCGATCTCAGCCACCGACAGCGCCGAAGTGTTCGTGGCAATCACAGCGTGCGCAGGAAGGTACTGCTCCAGGTCCTGGATCACCTTGTGCTTGAGCGCCATGTCTTCAAACACGGCCTCGATCGCAAGGTCGGCCTGCGCCATGTGCTTCTTCCACACTGGGTCCTCGTCCGACAGCGGCACCACGTTCGCCATGACCGAGTCACGCTCGTAGATCGACATGCGCTTGCGCTTCACCTTCTGCTCCAGATTTGAGCGCACGTAGTCCTCGCCACGAGCGGCCGCAGCGGCGTCACGGTCCTTGAGCAGCACACGCAGCTGCTTCGCCGCTGACACTTGCGCAATACCGGCACCCATGAGGCCGGCACCAACCACAGCCATGGTCTTCACGGGCTGCTCGGGCTTGCCAAAACGGTTCTTCTTGAGTGCCGTCTGGCCAAAGAAGATGCTCATGAGCGCCTTCGCCTCGCTCGTCATGCCGAGCTTGGCGAAGTTGGACGCCTCAACGTCCAGTCCCTTGGTCAGACCGTTGTCAACGCCAGCCTGTGCCGCCTCCAGGATGAGCTTGGGCGCAGGGTAGTGGCCGCCCGTCTTCTTCTCCACCATCTCGCCCGCCTTCTTGAACACAATCGAGCGGAGCGGCGTGTCCTCCAGCACTCGGTTAATAATGCTCTTACTCTTGCGCTTCGCCTTAAGACTACCCGAGGCGAGCTGCTCCGCCGCCGCGATAGCCGCGCTCTCGAGCGCGAACGGGTCGGCGACCTGGTCGACCAGCCCCATCTTCTTGGCTTTGTCCGGCTGGATCGACTTGCCAGTCAGCATCATGTCCAGACTCGCCTGCAGACCGACGACCTTGGGCAGGCGCTGAGTTCCGCCAGCGCCCGGCAGCAGACCGAGCATCACCTCCGGCAGAGCGAGCTTGGTCTTCTTGCTCGTGGACGCTACACGGTAGTGGCACGCGAGTGCGACCTCGAGCCCGCCGCCCATGCACGAGCCGTCGATGGCGGCGACGAAGGGCTTCTTGGAGCCCGCGAGGCGGTTCATGAAGCTCTGGCCGGCAGTTGACATGGCCTTCATCTCGGCCTCGGTCGAGCACGCGCGCAGCTCGGCGATGTCGGCGCCGGCGATGAAGCAGCCGGGCTTGGCCGAGATGAGCACGACCGACTTGATGTTCGGGTCGCTCTCGACCGTGTCGAGCATAGCCGACATCTCAGCCGTCATCTTGCTCGAGATGGTGTTGACCTTGGCGGCCTTGTCGTCCAGGCGCACGATCGCCACACCCTTGGGCGTCGTCTCGAGCGTCAGGAACGCGCCGCCGGACGCCGCCGCCGTCGACAGCGCACGCGTCATGGCCGCGCCCGCGCCGCGCTGCAGAGCCGACGGAAGGAGCGCCATACTGGACGAGAACGAGGGCGAGGGGCGAGCGCTGCGGCTTCTTCTTGGTCAGTGGTCGGTCGCCTTGCGTCCCGGGGCCGAAAGCGAAAAGTGAAAGATATGCTGGCGCGGCGGGCGCGCGACCGAGATAGGAAGGACCCCACCACCGCCTTTCTCGTTTTATGCCGAGGTTTGTATGGGCGAGGTGGGCGAGCGCAGCTCACGTGGAAAAGCCGTCGAGATTTTGACGTGGACTTCAAGCTGCTGGTCGCAAAAGTGGGTGTGGGCGGCGACTGACGGCGAGAAGACGACGTGAACACTTGGCTGGCCACGATTTGGTCGGAACCAGGTGGGGAAGTGACGAAAATAGCAAATGTAGGTAGTCTGTAGACAATTATACATAACAGTCATTCTACGGAATAAGGGGTGGCCGACAGCATCAATTGTATGGCACAATAAATTAGGGGAAAACGTCAATAGGTGTAATACAGTGCGACAAAAAGGTCCGAATGAACCAAAAAGTTACAGTAGCTCGTCCGAGTCGCACGAAAATGCAACCAAACGAGTACCATGCAAAAAGCAAGAAAAAAAAACGATCTGTGCAAATTTTGTGCCAGTACGTACAGTGGTTTTCATTTTACGGCCAAAATTGTAAAATGTAGGTACTGACACCGCGACAAAAAGATCCGAATGGCTGCAGATTTGCGTGTCTAGCGGGCGCTTACGACCTCTGATGCACACAAAACCAGCCCCTAGTACTTCGTCTTACCTCCTCTGCGCACCAGGACGTCACTGCAGCGGTCGGGCATCGACTGCACGAGCTTGACGAGGGTCGTCATCTCGATGTCCGCCCACGCCTTCATCACCGCTTCCTTGAGCTCCTCCACGGTGTCGTAATGTTTGCCTCCATCGTAGACAACGCGC
>JAADXW010000931.1:0-13984 GCA_023337975.1 Phytopythium ostracodes
ATTTGGCGCCAAAAAAAAATGGAGCGGATTCAGCTCGAAACGGGCTTCACGATGATGTCTGAATTGTTGTACAATTGGAGCTAGAAAATACGCTATGATTGCCAACGTGAAAGCTTCATTTTTTATCCGAACGGAGAAGTAGGTTTTTCACTGAAAAACCACAAGCTTCATTCTTTTTCTGAACAGTGGAAGTAAATTTTACGATATTGGAGGATCAACGAATGGTTTTGGTCTTTGTATAATAGGTTTTGGCCTTTTCACGAAACTGGTTGAGCAATGATGTACATTGGATCATACATATTAGTACAGACTAATACATACCAATAGTACCCAGCAAAAAGGGAATACGACGGTGAATTGGGCTGTATATCTGTTCGTATTTTGGGCTCGCACAGCTCCACGCACCCCATGAAGATCACTGCAGGAACACCGAACGCACCGTGCCACTGATGAGCAGGCGGTGGCACGAGGAAGAGCGCAGCGTGCGCGGGGACTCGCCCACGAACCAGCTACGCCTGTGGAACAAACAGCGGCTGTGGAAGCGCGCGCCGCTGGTGCTCGAGCCCGTACGCGGTATGGTCTACGGTGTAGTATTGTCGACAATCTGGCTCAAGGTGGTCTGAACATGCACGCAGATCTCGGCTCGCGTTGGGCAAGAGCGTGAGAGCCACGAGAGCGAGCGAGCGGCCATCCAGAAGCACACTCACGAACCGCTGACGCTCCAGCGCCTCATCGACGATTTTGTGAGCGCCGCCAGCGCCGGAGACGGCGGCAAGGTTGCCCAGTATGTTCGCACCGGCATCCCCATCGACCGTCTTCACAGCGTGCGTCATTTAGACCCTGATATGTCTGTATCGTTCGATTGCTGACGCGTCTGGGCGTGATGCGATAGCTGTTGAGGTACAATGCGCTGCACGCGTCGGCTGCGCTTCGGACCAGCGACATTACGCGCCAGCTTCTCGAGGCCGGCGCGGACGTGAACGCGCTGACTCAGGTACTGCCGAACATGCATCAACGACGGATGGTTCTCTTATGAAATATCCTAAAGCGAGATATCTCGTGACTTTGCTAGGATCACGAGACGGCGCTGCATCTTGCCGCGCGCTACGGCTCACAGGCGGTCGTCAAGGAGTTGCTTCGGCACGCAGCTGACAAGCGAATCGCCAACAACGTGCGTGCGTGGCGTGGCGAGTCATATTCGATGCCGTTCACGCCGTCTAAGCGCAGTGTGCTTGTTTCTGTTGGTGGTGCGGGGTTCCCATTGACAGAAAGGAATTATACCGATGGAGGTCGCGGCTGACGTCCAGAACCACAAGCTGCAGCGGCTGCTCGAGCGTGAGTTGCTTCAATGCTTCGTGTGACTGCACAACTTGCACTCTTACCCTCGCTCATGACTTTGTTAGCGCCTCCTAATGCACCGGTTGCCATCAGTGCGACTGAGGCACTTCCAACTGCTTTGACCATGACGTGGGAAACCAGCGGCAGTCTTCCTTCGCCGTGTATCTTCAAGATATCCTGGGCCCAAGTAGATGGCGTCGATAGTGGCAAGTGGAGCGAACACGAGTGCAGCGATCGTATTTACCGGATCACAGACTTGCTGCCCGCTTCTGACTACCACGTGCGTGTCAAGGCCGGCAATCACCTCATTGGCTGGAGCCCGAGCTCGGCCCTTGCGGTGTTTCGTACAGCAAACGACGTGCCGAATCCTGTCGAGGCACCGACGGTCACGGAGGTGGGCAACACGTTCATGAAGCTAGAGGTTCGGCTGCCGCGGGAGAACGGGACGGCGATATCGCGCATCGCTCTTCAGAGCCTGTGTCGAGGTGGCGCCTTTCAAGCGAGCGATACCATCACGACATCGGCAACGTCGATGATTAGCCGGCCCTCGACTGCTGCAGATCGATCCGAGAACTGGGATACGCGGATTTGGAACGCCGACAGTCCGCTGAACAGCGATCGCACTGAAGCAGATGGCGACGGCTCTGACACGAGCACAAGTCCAGCGCGAAAGCAGGGCGATACGATGAAGCTGGTGGCCTCCGGTCTCGTCCCAGGTCGGATATACGTCTTCCGAGCCAAGGTGGCCAACGCGAATGGCTGGTCGATCGATGGAGCGGTCAGTGTTGGCGTTTCCACCGAGGAATGCCCGCAGGTTGTGGCCACCACAGCGAGAACCACGACCTTGGTGTGGACCAGAGCGATCGTCTGCGGCCAGTCGGCTGATACTTATCGAGTCGATGTGCGCCTAGACAAGAGCGATCAGTGGCAAGCTGTGGCGAGCAACGTCGATGGCGAAACGTGCGTTGTTCAGGGCCTCACCCCGTTTTCCGCCTACCGCTTTCGTGTCGTACCGCATTTCCAGGCCTTGGGGTGGGCAGACGCAGCGAAATGCGCGAACTCAGCGTTGGCTACAACACACGCGGCGCCACCCGAACCGCCCGTCAACTTTCGTGTTGTCGAGAAAGAAGCACAGTCTATCACAGTTGCCTGGGGACTCCCAAGATGCAATGGGCACGCCGTCTCAGGCTACACGCTTGAAGTTTTGCAGGAAAGCCAAGAGAACAAGCCCAAGCCACGATCAACAGCAAGTAACGGCGAGGAGTGGTGGCTTGCGGATGACTCGATCCCCGTATCAACAGAGATGTTCGCTGTCACTGGGCTCGCAAGCGGGTGCGCGTACCGCTTCCGTGTCAGCGCAAGGAACGCGCTTGGATCAGGAAAGTTTGCTGAGCTGCCGCAGAGCGTTTGGACTTACTGTACGTCTTCTCAGGGTTTTTTCGGTGATTGCAACGCACTGACAATCTGTTTCACTACAATTCTGTTAATGTGTAGGCTTGCTCTCGCCAGGTGCCCCGCAGTGCATCGACAAGACGAGTTCTTCGCTCCGCGTGACATGGGAGGATGGCGACATGAGCGAAGGAAGCGTTGACAGCACGAATGCCTCGGGTGTGGAGTCCGAAGAGCGATACGAGCTGCAGATGCACCAACTTGAGTCAGGACTCGGTTCGACGCACATGCTGGACCAGCACGATGTGCGATCATTTGGATGGACAACGGTTGCAACAGATCTGCTCGAACGCCAAGCCGTCGTGTCAGATCTGTTGCCGTTGCGTCACTACTACTTTCGCGTGCGCGTGTATCTCGTCCAGGAGAGTAACAACAACACATTGGTCGTGACAGAACTCGCCAAGGACGAGGTCGACGCCAAACACGCGGTATCCAGTGCATTCAGCGAACCAAGTACGCCAATCCAGACGCTGCGGCGGTGCTAAACAAGTTCGTGAACGCTCGCACTAGCTCCGAATTGTTCGTTCATGCATCAGCACTTAAATTGGAAAATGAGCCGCATTTACAGCATAAGTTTCATTCTGGTGGGTAGTTTATGCGGTAGCTACAAACATTACAGCTATGAACAGCTTACGCAAGTCGAAGTCGCTCTCCAAAGTGGTTCATGACGCTGTCCAGGACATCGTCCGGCCGATTATCCTCGATCCGGCCTGTGAACTGCACGAAGCTCTTTGGTCCGCCGTACTTCTCAAGCAGCGTCATCGTGTGCGCAGGCATGAAGAAGTCCTTCTTGGTCGCGCACGCAAACAGACAAGGCAGCGAGAAGTGCGGCACCACATCCAGCAGTCTCACATCGCGCAGGTTGTAGCCTCCTGCGCGGCCGATCGAGTTGGTTAGCAGCTTTTGAACTGTTGAAAGCAGCATTTAGCGTCAGCCAAACTAAGCTTCGAGCGAGTCAATGAAACAAATCAAAAAGAGCACGCACTTCCTGGGACCATAAAGCCGGGGATGTACAGGTTTCGCCGCTCCGCGCTCTGGCTGATCATGGTGAGCATATCCCATACCACCTGCTCCATGTCACCGTACGCGCTATCTGCAGCAAGCGCGAATACGAAAGCATCGTCCTGGGTCACGCCTGCTGCTTTTTCTGCTATTCAATCACGTAGAAGCGATACTTCAGTGAGTTCTCGAGAAGGACAAAGCAAAACAAAGTCGCCAACGGAGTCAAACGCGCCGACACACTTACCGTTGGCGTCCTTCCGCCTGTACCCTGTCAACCGGATCGTGGCTTCATGGACAGAGTGTGTTGCTGTGTCTCCACCTCCGCTACCGGTGCTCTTGTTGCCCTTGTGCTTCTCCACCACCCGTCGTCGCATTAATTCGGTGCATGCGGCCGGGTCTTTGCCCTCGACAAGCTCACCGTCGACAGCGAGCAGCACGAGGTCGCCGTTGTGCGCGCTGTACTTGCTCCAACGGAACGAGCGACTCCCTTTCGGTCGCTGCCGGATACACAGCAGCTGATGGGCTGTCGATCCATGATGAACAGCAGCAGAAGAAGACGTGGCCGTCTCGGTATTGCTGCCTGGAGTGCTAGCAACTGTCGCTGCCTTGTCCTCCACGATGAGCAATCTCTTCACCTCGCGAGGAGCGACTTCCCACGTCTCGTAACGGTACATTAGCCGGTCGCGAACGTACAGCATCGCCGCGACGGCGCCAATGTCTCGGCCCCACAGCGCCACGCGAGACGCGCTGCGAGTCGCGTACAGGTAGTCGACCACGGCGCGCACATCATCGCGCTCAAAGTGCCCAAAGGATACACGGTCGCCGCCCGACTTGCCCGTGCCCGAGAAGTCGAGCGCAAACAGCGAGAAACCCGCACGCAGCACGCGGAACCGTAGGTACACGCACTCCTTTCGCGAGCTCGACATGCCGTGCAGGTAGACTACACACGGCGCTGGTGGTAGTTGCGACGCGCGTTGCTGCCAAAAGCTGCACTCGAGCGTCTCGCCGCGCGCGTTGCGCAGTTGAAAGTCGCGCCGCACGACCACGCAGTCGCTCGCTGCCTCGCTTCCAGCGCTGCCAGCAACGTTCTCGACTTGCACGTGCAGTTCCCGCTCGCCCAGCTCGTCGGGCGTGTACTCAGCGCGCACAGGGCTGGCGACGGACTGCACGAGCTCCTCGTAGGTGTCGGAGAAGACGCGCCACCAGGAAAACAGCCCGCTCGCGTGCAGGTCCGAGCGCTGCAGCTGATCATGCGAGTGGATGCGTCATAATCTCGTGCACCTGCTAGACTGGGAGCCTTCTGCAAGACGGTCAGACACATACAGTACGTACCTCGTTCTCCAGCTCGCCGTCACCGAAGATCTCCATGCTGAGAAGTCGCGTATGCGGTCGGAGGGGCGACACAAAGTGCAGGGTCTAGAAGGCGAACAGGAGGTCGCAGCGACACCTTCGACCGCCAGAGTGTGACTTTGTACTCGGTCGGAAAGCTGCGGCCGCGTCTATGAGCGCGTCGGCATCAAGCCCGCTCTAGCCTTCCTAGCTTCTTCTCGTCTCCCCATCCTCATCATTCTCGAGGGTTTAGCTTCATAAATGTACCGCTACGACTTGTTCAAGTTGACATATGCTGGCTTTGTGGACGTTTTGTTCATGTTTGTGTTGAGTGAGGTGATACCTCGCGAGGTTATTAACTTAAGCAAGCACAAAAGGTATATTAACCTTGGCATTCATATCATATATCTGTGGAATCTGTCGATTCAAGCGGTTTCTACTGAAACAAGGTCCGTGTCGTTTGATGCACATCACAAGCGGGACCGACATGCATCCCTAGGTACCGATCGCATTTGCCTCCTCATGTTTCACCCGACGCTACCGCGTTCCCGCTCTTGCCAATGACTAGCCCCATTCCTAACACCATTTTCCGCCTCCCGATTGCGACTTTGCCGTTCATTTGGCTCGTTACTCGAGCTTCTCTCCTCTGCACTCAAAGCCTTCAAGTTGTCGCGCCAGGCGATCCCGCTCTCGCTCCGCACTGAGCCACCTCGCCCTGGTAGTCCTGAACGATCCCGCCGAAGCGCTGGATGCACTCCACGTGCGGGAAGTAGTGCACCGTGAACGCCGAGCGGTCGTGCGTTAGCACATTGCCCACGAGGTTCACGACCCGCGTCGTCTTGTGTGCGGGCTGGGCGCCAAAGAGCGAGTGCGGCGCGCGCGGGGCCGTCGCAGCGCGCGTGTAGACCAGTCCCTCCTCTACGAGCAGCGACAGCGCCTCTCTTGTGTCCTGCAGCGTCAGCAGCCGCCCCATCTTGACGTATACCTTGTCCTCCGAGATGCCCGGGCTCTGCAGGATGAACATGAGCAGCTTCCGCTGGATCGCGAACAGGAAACGGTAGTTCGTGCTGCCGTCCATCTTGAGCCACGGGAACGACAGCGTGTCCTTCTCGCCCTCGAACAGCACGCGCGGGGTCAACTTCTTGCCGGTTGACGGCATCAGGGAGAACGGTCGCAGCAGCCACACGTCGCCGTGCTCCTTGACAATGTACCGCTGCTCAAAGTACGCGTTCACACACAGCACCGCACCGGCGTCGACCAGCGTGTTGAGGCACCGACCAACTCGCGCAATCGAAGTCGACCGCAGCTCACGATGCCACCCGCTAGACTTGGCATCGACGTCCGCGTTGCCCTTCCCATGAGCCGTTGACGAACGCAGCTTCTCCATGAGCATCGATAGCGTCAGCCCTTCTTCTCCGCTCGCCTTGACGTGCCGGACGACAGCTTCTTCGAGTGCTTCTTGGAACTTCTTGCGGCGTTTGAACGGCCGGAATGCGACCGCACCGAGACCGTCGTTGTCTTCGTCATCCTCGAGCGAAAACGCCTCCAGCTCTTGGAGTGTAGCCTTCTCAGCCGATACGCCGTGCATCCGCGTCTCGACGTGCCAGCTGTCCAGCAACACGGAGGCCTTGTTGGATTTGACCTGCTTGGCTAAATGTGCCGCGAAGCCCAAGCCGCCTCTAAACGCCTTGGAGGTGAGAAGCTGGTCGTTCTCCTTGCCCTCTGGAGTGTCATCGCCATTTCCGCTACCGTTCTCTTCGCCTGGTGCATCGTCACCCTCCTCATCGTCTTCGTCGTCGTCTTTCTTCCCTATTTCGGCATATGGCGTGTGTTGAACAGTCATCGAGCTGGTGCCAATGGTCTGGCACGCAAGCTCAAGCGCGCACCGACCGGGACTGGCGTTCGCTGGGAACTCCTCGTCGAATGCTTGATCCGCCGACGATATCGATGTGTTCTGTCCGTCCACTCCACCGGCATCGCGCTCGCTGTTGTAATTCTCGAATGGGATCTCATCCAGTGCAGACGTCACGACGCTCGCCTGCTCTGCTGCTTGACGGAACAGCATCAGCGGGTACGAGAGCGTCGTGACCTTAAGTGAGTCCTGTAGCCGCTGGTTAATAGAGTATCCGCGCCCCCGCTCTTTCTCAGTGGCGCGAACGATCCAGTTCTTCAGCCACATGTAGCGCCACACCGTGCGGATCTCCGGTGCCGACCAGTGCGAGATGAGCTCCTCCGCGACCAGCGGGTGGTATTCCTGTACCGGAGACACAATGATCATCACCGCTCTGCGGAACAGAGCCGTCATCCGCGTTGACCGAAGAATCGCGACCTCCTCGTCAAACGCCATTGACTGTCTCTGATGCTCCGCCATCGCTTCGTGTTTCGCGGCCTCGAACCGCAGTTTGACAACTGGCTCAAGCAGTCGCTCCTTGAGACGCTTCTTCACGTCGATCGTTCGCTTGTTCAGCTTCCTCGCCAGCGCCACAAGCCCGAAGCCCGAGCGAGACACGGTGTGGTTGCGAAACGCGACTTCCTCTCTGTCTTGCTGCAATCCCTGTGGGACCGGAACGCGCCAGCGACTCTTGCAATTGTCGATAAAGTACTCGACCAATCGATGCTCTTCGCGCTCCGTCCAAGTGAGCGCATTCCGACTAGTATCACCCACGCGGCGTGCTTGGGCCTTCTGTCTCGACTTCTTCTCCTTGCGCAGGGCAATCTGTTGCGACTGCTGCTCGCGCTCGTTCGCGCTGTCTCCTTCCGCGCCGTTGTCGCCGCTCATCATCGACAGCTTGCGCTTCCTTGCACGACGGACAGTCGACACGATACCGCTATGCTTGCTCGTTCCGTCCAAGATTGCCTTCTTCGGCGTCAGCTTTTGTGATTTCGGGATCCACGCGAGAATGCGCATCATTCGCCTGGCACGGGTTTTTACTGGCTTGGGGACCTCGCAAACGGCTGGCTCATTGCGTCGCGGACTGGGGACCTCCATCACCATTTGCTCGAGACACAAGCACTCCAGCGCCTCCCAGTATCGATCGACGTCGTCCGCCGACTTGAGCTCGAACCGAAGTGGGATACTCTCCGTAAAACTGTACGCCTTCTCGGTGACGCCGACCAGTTTCAACGAATCGAGGTCGTTGACCGATCGTGGTGCTGCCCCTTGAGCTCTTGTCCCGTTCGACGACGCGAACGGGTCGTTGTCGCCATCCGCGTCGTCCAAATAGATGCGCGCACGGTTGTTCAGGCGAAACAGCCCGCCGAGAGCGTTGTCCTTGAGGGCTTGAGACAGCACGCCATCGCGGCCGTCCGTGTAACCCGCCTGCAAGATCTTGGCCAGGTTCTTCATGCCGATCTTGTAGGGCACGACCAGCTCAAGATCAGCCAGTGATCCCAACACCTTCGAGGTGCGTTCGGACTCGTTGCTCCAAATCTTCTCACGTAGCGGCGCTGGCAACGCGCCAAACGCCCACTTCTTTTCGACCGCCTCTTCTACGACCGCGAATTCGCTCGCTGACAGAATCTCCCCACCAGAGAACACCTGAATATACAAATAAATAGGCATGGCGTGAAGAACTTCTTCGCGCGAAAAGATGACCCCCTTCGACGGTCGAGGCGATTCCTGGCGATCTCCGGTGGGATTTTGCGACAGGTCGGTGCCTTCACGGTGTATTGCTGCCACTGCTTCAGACGACAGCGCGAAACTCTCGACGCTGTTCGCGTGGGATGCGCCACGAGCGTTCGAACCATCGTGCAGGAACTTCCACATGAAGCGGTGCAGCGCCTTGCACCGATACATGACTCCATAGGCAAAGCCGAGCTTTCGGTACTGCTGATTGTGAATGCCGGTCTTCTTCTGGCTGACGAACCGGCGGATGCGATAGCTGATCTCGAGTGGTGCGACCTGGCGAGCGGTTCCGTTCGTCGCTTGGTTCACATTGACGATCAGCGCATTCTCGACAGCCTCGTCAAAAGAAGAGTAGCCAGTTGCGGATTGAGAGGCTTCATTAGCGTCCGCCGAAGCGTCGCACTTTGTAGTGGTGGACTTCGCCGGTTCCTTGGGTTGCTGGCGACCGGTGTCACTGCAGACAAGGCCCGGGTCGCTGGCGATGTCATTGTCGTCGCTTCCGACCGAATCAATACGGACGACTTGGCTCTTGTCGGCGTTCTGGTGGATACGGCGGAGGCGCTCGTCGCGACAATAGTTCTGGACAAAATTCTTGATGAACCACTGGTTGTGCTCGTAACCGGGAAGCACCACGCAGCGCAGCGCTCGAAACTTCGTCGAGACATTCCGAGCAGGCAGCGGCAGCTGCAAGAGCCTCAGTTTCTTGTCTGTCTCCAAATCGTTCGCGATGCGCAAGATAGAGCGAGTGTCGACGACTCCTACCGCGCCCATAGACGCGGAGCTGAAGTGGCTGGATAGCACTCGTTTTTCCCGACCAAGGCGGTCACCAGTGTTCCCAGCCCCCATGGTCCTCTCCATCCCAAAAACGCTTGCCCGCAACGACGATAAGCTGATGATCTTCTCGCGACCGAGTCTCTCCAAGATGTGCTTTCGCCGGCGCTCCAGCGTAGCATCAATCTCCTGTCCACCCAGTGCAACCTTGAGCGCCTTGTTGGCGCGGATTGTGAATACGACGTCAGGCTTCTGGGTCTCTTTCACCTTTGCCGAATCCTTGGCCTTATCAGCGGTGCTGGGATCGTTCTGCAGCCCATTCGCTTCTTGTTCTGGTACAGTGAACCCAACCGCAGGCGCATCTTTATCAATCGTCGACGCCGAGTTCGCCATGGCATCCGCGTCGACAAACAAACGGAACGCTTTGTTCTTGCCCAAGATGATCGTCTCTGCTCTCAGTCCATACGTGCCGGCCAGGATGCTGACCAACTTGTAAGGCAGCTTGCTGCCGGGAAGCACGATCTGGTTCCGCATCTCCACGATCGTCGCGCCATGCGAGCCGCTGTCTTCGATCAGTCCGTAGATCTGGTTCAGCAGACCTAGTTCCACAACAATGCCGCGCCGACGCTCTGGACCGTTTCCCGAAGCGTTGGCGCCGCGATTCAGCCGATACCGCACGCAGTTAAGAATTTTCGGCTCGAGGCTCGCGCGCTTTGATGGCTGGAGTACCGCCTGGAACAGCTCTAACGGGAAGTTCTCGTCGCGCTTGGACTCCTGGATAATGTGCGAGCGTAGCAGCTCTAAGTGCCGCTTCTGCAGGTTCAAATCTCTGCCGAGGTCGGTAAGCACGGACGACTGGTTCGGCAGGGACTTCAGGTACGCCTCCGCGGCGCCTGCAAGGATCTTCTTGGACTGCTCGTCCGACTCGAACTCCGCCGACTCGTCAAACATCCTTGGCGAGAAGGTGTCTGCAAACCGCGGCAAGTGGACAATGTTCATCCGGCGCATGGTCGGCCGCGACACGATCAGCATGCGCTTGACCACCAAGCCGTACGAAATGAGCGTGTCGAGGCTGTTGTGCAGCTTCTTGATGGCGTGGTCCTGGCCCAATCGCGCAAGGTCCGTGATGGTCACGCCGGCCACGCGCGCACGACCGACCGCCTCGAGGATCCGAAAGTGATCTTCGCCCAGGTCCGCCACGATGGCTTTAACGGGGATATTCAGCGCGCGATGTCGCAGCTCGTCGCACGCGACAACGACCACGCGCTCTGCTGCGCCTGCGCCTGCATTTTCTGTTGGGGGTGAAACTGGTACTGCTGTTGTTCCTGCTGCGGTTGCTGCTGCTGCGCCTGCGTCGCCACCGACTAGTCTGTCATACGGCATCGCCTCCACGACCGCATTCGGAATGAGTTCGCGCTCAAGCCCTGCCGTCGATCCACCGCCCATTTGCTCCGTACTCTCCATCTCCTGTTGCTGCGCGTCTGTATCCTCGTGTGCGCTTCCTTCCGTGTGCTGTGCTACTATTGCGGGCAATCCATCGACCGCCTCGCTCTTGACTGCCGCCAGACTAGGCTTCCACTGGTCGGCCGCGTCCGCCACGCGGTCCGTCGGGCGCTTCCGCTTCTTGCCCGACCTTCCTGGCTGCGGTGAGTCCCCGGCCGGCGCCTCACTCTTGACCGCGACACGCCGCTCGTAGTAGAAGCGCAGCACGTGCCGCTGTTTGCGCAGCAGGTGCCAGACCTGCGCGCGCAGCTGCCGGTCGTTGGCCGGGTCCGCGCGCGCAAGCACCGCGCCGATCGCCACGCCGGCGCCGCCCTCGAGCGCGATCAGGTCCAAGCAGGCGGCCGCCAGCTCCTGCGGGCGAACAGCGCGGGGGAGCGCCATCCCATGCACGCACGCCGTGTACAGTACTGTACCGCTACGCTACCGGCCGCCCGGACAAGGAATTGCCCTGCTTGCCGCTGCGATTGGCGTGAATTCCGATGTTTTCACTGGCCTTCCCGCGCTGGTTTGTGAAAAGGAATCAAAAATAGATGCACCCGGTTTTGAGACAGTTGCGACTCCAAAGAACTTGTTCTGATACTGTACCGTTTTCGGTAGCATGGCACGACGTCAGTATCTTGAGGTTTTGGAATGAGTGACGCTCACTTCAACGTGAACAGTGGTGGTGAGTTGGTTCATGTCTCGCAGCACGTGGACGCGCGCCCGAACTACCGAGGCCGTACGCCACACGGCTCGATCGCTCGTGTGGTTTGAGATGGATGAACTCCACCCTTACTAGCCGACGCGGAGGTGGATGCACAGTGACACGCCGCTCGCTTGCGGGCAGTTTGCAGCTTGCTGCCTGTGGTGTGGCACTATGGGAGACGGACGGCCTGTCGGGCTGACTTGCTGACCATGTGTTGGCGGGCAATGGCTCCTCTGTCAGCGCATCGGTAGCGACAAGGTCCGAGCCATTCGAGCAGGGCCACTGAGCAGAGCTCATTATCTCCCTGTTGTGCGTTCCGACCGACCCTCTTTCTCATCCACGTTGCAGCTGGCGCCTTGGACGAAAACGCGCCTGTTCACAACGGAAAATGGAGAGAAGCGTCACTCGCTCCTTCTGTCGCCTGTCCTCCTCGCACTGACCAGCACGAGTTGAACTGCTTCTTCTCTTTTCTAATACCCTCCGTGGGTGGCGGCGTCTTGGTGCCTTGGAGCTTTCGGTTCGCCATTCTTCAAGGAGGATGGTCCTCGTTCAAATGTTGTCGGTGCTGGCGCTAGGTCGTTTGCTGCTGATTAAGCAAGTATGCTGCCCTCCCCGCGAGTCCCTTCTTGCGCTACATGTTTGTATCGGACGGACAAGCGCGGCCGGTTACTGCTCTCCGGCCTCACACATTCGGTAGAAGGAATCGGCAGGAGCGTTTTCGAGCGCACGCACTCGCCAAGCCGGCTTCCCGACCGACCAGAAACGCCAGCCCTTCGCTATGAGATGTGGATGCAATCAGCAGCCAGTTGTGGCTTCTCCATCGGACGCCGTACTTTGGGAAGAGGGGTTATCCTTGGTGCAGGGCGCGCACTGCTCGAGCTGATCCACGCCACACAACCACAAGACGGGGTCTTGCGTAGAAGTGGAGACTTGCGGGGAATGACAAGCGCTCCTACCACGCCGATGCCGGCGGAGGGCAGCTCATCGAAGGCCGCGCAGAACATGCGCGCGGCGGTGACGTTTGTGCTCGCCGGGTTCCTGACCATGTCGTCGCTGAGCGCCATCTTGCTGACCCACCTGCGCCGCCGTCGCCACGCAGCGTACAAGGGTGACGAAGGGCCGCCAAGAAAATCATCCTACCCCCCTTTGAGCCGCTGCTGGCACTACTGGCGGTCGTCGACGGCTCCTTTGTCATTTTCACGGCGATGACGCTTGCAAAGGGGCTCTATGACAGCTTCGTGCTACCTCTGGTCCTCGAGGCGACCTACTGCGCTCACCGCTTTGACTTGATCATTGTGCTGGTTCTTCTGTTATAGAAGAGCATCTCGATCCAAGCAGTCGGTCGGGCGGCTGCCATCTCCTTCGCGCTGTCAATGTGCACGCTACCGTATATGTGGTATGCCACGACACGCGGTTCCTCCGAGCACCGCTCGGTATATCACACGGAGATCACCGTCTTGCGCGCACTGGGCTATCTCCTCAACGTCTACATGTTCATGCGTCCTCCGAATCGCGCGACCAAGCGAACGGTTCGGGAGCTCTGCGCTTTCGGGATGGTCCACGACGTCTTCATGATCACGACGATGCTGTTGCTACAACGGAGAGCACCACAACCGCGCTACGTGCTCTACACATGACATGGGTAGCGTTAGCGTCTCTTGTCATCTGGCGCGTGCTTCGAGCCAACACCGACTACTGGAGGGATTCGGAGAGCGAGTCGATGCCCTACAGCAACTCTTCCAGCGCAAGCACGCGATTCAAGAACGGGTATCCGCGCGAGGCCTTCATGTTCTCATCGAGATGCACCGCAAGTATGTCATCGACTTCGCCTACCTCAACCTCGAGACCCAGATCAGCGCAGGGTCCACCTCCAACATCTTCCGCGGAACGCTCAAGTCGACCTCACTCGTCGCCATCAAAGTGTACTCGCCAGAACGAGTGACCGAAGAAGTGCTGGCCGCGTTCTCTCACGAAGCCGCCATGTGCGCCGCGCTGCGCCATCCGAACATCGTCTCGTTCCTTGGCATGTGTGTCGCTCCGCCGGCGGTCTGTCTCGTGTTCGAGCTGTGTCAGGGAAACCTCGACGACGTCATGTGTGCGCACGCGCGTCGGAAGTACCACCCGCTGCGGCAGCAGATGCTGATCAACGTCGGGTACATGCTGGACGCGGCTCGTGCGGTGGCATATCTGCACAGCTTCGTGCCTCCGATTCTTCATCGGGACATCCAGTCGGCGAACTTCTTGGTGGACATGGAGTGCAACGTGAAGCTGGCGGACTTTGG
>JAADXW010000932.1:0-13983 GCA_023337975.1 Phytopythium ostracodes
CCCCCCCCCCCCCCCCCCCCTCGGCCGCTCCCCTTTTTCCTTTCCATTCGTGAGCGTTCAAGCGGAACCATCCCGACGGACGACCAAGCAAGCGAATCTCCGGCGCCTCTGACTCGAGAGTGGACGATGATGGACGGATGGCAGCGAGCCGAGCGTCAACCGGAAGAGGAAGACGCCCACGTGAGTGTTATAATTATTAAAGTAGTTGCCTTGATTTCCCCTTTCATGCTTCTCGGGCGAGCAGGCAGGCCGAGGAGCAAGCGACGTGTACATGAGACGAGGACTGAGCTACGTAGACAAAATCGCTGTTCAACCTAACGCGTCGGCGCGTAACACCGAATGTTCATAGCGTTCATTTGCGACTTGGTGGTTGTTATCGCATCATCACCTGTGGCCTCTCCAGCATGCCACGACACCTTCAGTGAAGGTCCTTCACGTCACGACCGACTCGACCATTCACATTGTTGGCGTCGACATCGCCGGCTTTAGCGGCATCAACGGCTTCGTTGCTGTCATCTCCTACGTGACCGCCGCCGGTGCCCTCGCCATCTTCTTCGTCCCCACCGCCACCATCAGCACTCATTCGACTGTCTTCATCTGTGTCAGCGTCACGACCAGGAGCGTCGTCATCAACGTCTTCAGCTTCAATCGTAGGCTCAATGACGTCGTCTTCCTCCTCGTCCAGCAGTAGCAGCGCGTCCTTGGGAGTGTACTTGAATGAGCGGTACTCGAGATGCACGGGCTGCTCGCGCTCAAGCAGACGCAGCACCTGCCGCTGCAGATCGCCGCCCATAAAGCCGAGGAGCTTGCGCAGAGCGTTCAGCGGCGACCGGCCAAAGTCGCGGCGGTACCACTCGCACACGCGAGGAAGCCGCACGACGCTCGCAGCTTCGCGCACCTCGATGAGGCCGCTGGGCGAATGCAGGAGCGCTGTCGCCACCGCGTTCAGCTGCGAATGGATCTTGGGCCCGGCGGTGAATACGCGCACCTTGTGCTCTGCATGTTGGTTGGTCGCGAGCGCAAGACTCACGCGAAAGTCTGGGTGTCGGAGGCCCAGCCCAGCCAGTCGAACCGCGGTCGGAGAACGGGCCATAGCGCTGAGGCGAAGGTGCGGGATGTCCGCGCGTGGCATGCGAGCGCGCAAGAGCAAGTGTTCAAGCTCGGCCAGCGAGACCGTCACCTGCGCGAATCCCTTGGCTGGCGTATCACTTGTATCCTCAACGCTGTCGTGATGATGGCGATGATGTCTCCGTCGCGGTTGTCGACGCTGGAGTGAGTAGCACATGGAGCGCAGGAAGGTGTCCCAGCCGCGGCGGCCACGTGGGAATCCATGGGCCATCATGGCGTGCGCCAGCATCAGGTGGTACAGGTTCAGATAGAAGGCAAGCTGCTGCTCATGCGAGCACACGTCCTGAAGGAGCTGCAAGTCGACGGCCCGTACCGCGCTCGCTCTCTCAAGGAACGCCAGCACCTGCTTCGTGCTCGTCGTCCTCGCAGTGCCAGCACTTTTCGCCATCTTCTCGTGGGTTGCGTGGATCGCGAGCGCTTGCCTGAGCGCCTGAGCAACAAGATCGACAGACCGCGACGCCTCTTCCTGCCCACTCAATGGTGTCGATGACACTGGAGCTGGGAACAGCGACCACGAGTTGAGCACAATGCGCTGTGCTGGTAGGAGACGCGCACCACTCGACGTCGTGCACGCGCGAAGCTGCTGCTCCATCTGTATCTGCAGCTGCCGCGGCTTGTTCGCCATCATGGCAGTGGGGGCGAGCCACTTCGTCGCGTTCGTGCGAGGGTCGCAGTGCTGCTCAATCACGCGCAGCCACGCATCGCGCGCGAATGCCGTGCCAAGACACAACACGATCTGCTCGCCAAGTGTTGAGATCTCGAGCGCGGACGCGCCAATGCCACTGAACTCAGCTGTACAACTCGATGGAGACAACAGCGGCACGGGGATTGCACGCACGCCGATGACGCTTTCGCATGCGACGCGCTTCTCTGGACGCGCGGAGTACGACCGGTAGAAGAGCAGCGCGTCAGCCGAGAGCTGTAGCACCTCTTGACGTAGTAGTGCGTCCGCGTAATAGCGGTATACAACACCTTCAAACACGACACCCAGCTCTTCGCGCTCGCGCCGGCTCAGGTTGACGCCAAGACGTGACGGTGACATGTTCGCAGCGGTAGCCTCCGGGCTTTGCAGCCACTGCCGACGCAACAGAGCCTGGTAAAGAGCTGAACGCGCTGCCATGACCTCTTCGTCATCGTCGTCATTACCATCTTCATGGTTGTTCTCCTCCTCTGGGTCTGGTCCACTTGTGGCGTCGTCGTTTGGGTTTCGCGAACCGTCACTTGCCGCGTTGACCCTCGATCGACCCGTTAAAAGCAGTGCTCGTACATGGTCGACAACTTCGAGCGTCTCGTCGGTGATCGTGCTGTAGCTGCCGATACGCGAGCGCGTGTGGAATCGCATTGCCTGAAGCTCTTGTCGCCGCTGAGCACCCTTGGAGCTGCCACCAATGCTGCTACTATCGCTCTTGATCTTGTCGTTGTGGTTCGCCAGGCGTTTGCCTCTTTCGCGGCCGACAAGAACTGAGCGCAAAGCGTGTGCGCTCACAATAGCCAGGCATCGTCGACCACCGCTGCGTTCCCTGTTCTCGAGACAATTGCCTTGGTCGGTCCCCGCTTCACCGTCACCTTCGAGTTCGACTTCTTCATACTCGTCGCTCACAGACAGGTCGCTGACGGAGAATACGTAGTGGATACCCCGCACGCCAGAGTCGAGATCCAACTCCTCCATCCAGCAGAGGAATGCAGGTGCAAGCCGGGCAAGCCGCCGCGCATTCTCGCGCGCGAGGAATTGCCGGTGCTGCTGCCGAACGGTGTCATCCATCTCGCCTGTGGCAGTGGACAACGATGAGCTCAGGTTGTCGTCGTCAAGCTCGCTGATGAGCTCGTCGCTCACGATTGTGCTGCTTCTGGTGCTGAGATCCGAGCCGATTGGCCCTCCGACGCCGGCGGCAGCACGCGATCCTCTCGTTGAGGAGGACGAAGAGGACGACACGGTCATCATGACATCGTCATCGTCTTCGACAGGGTCTACCGTGCCGGCTATCCGAGTGCGGTTGTGTCTACCGCCGACACCCGTCCGATGACGGTCATACTGGATCTCAAACGAGAACAAGTAGTCCTTGTCCGCCTGCGCGTGCTTGTCGTTACCACCCAGATTGACGACATCGTACGCCACGAGGCGCAGCGGCAGCGAGTCGAAGAACGCCGATAGATCCATGGCACTGAGTCCGGGAAGGTTGACCGTCTCCCACTTGGTCAAGTCCACGTACATGGTGTGGAAGTGGAACGAGTACGTATTGCCCACGACGAACTTCTCTGCGCCCAACGGCGTCTGCCTTCGCCGCTGCCGCATCTCGAGCGTCTCGCCAAAGTCGATAGACCCGAGCTTGGGCGGTTCCTCACCCTCGGGGGTATCGACAAACTGGTCCACCGACTGGTACAACGGGAACGAGATGGCTGGAAGCTCGCGCGTCTGACGAGAAGCGCTTCCACGACGCGCACTTCTCGATCGGCCGGCGTTATCGTTCCCGCTATCGTCACCGAAGCTGAAGTGTACGTTGCCCACGGGGAGCAGTTGCCGTATCAGCCCAACGATTACCAAGGCGAGGCTTCGCGTGAAGAAGCCCGGCGCAATGCGCGCAGGCAGCTCACCGCCCAAGAAAACAGCGCCACGTGGCGCATGTTTGAAGCGGCCCTGCACCTGGATCCAGAACATGCGCCGCTTGCCCTCGAACAGCTCGGCGTACGGCGCCGTCGCTTCTACTTGCGCTGACGATGCTGATGCCGGCGTTCGCACTAGGAACAGCACGTGGCCAACGAACAGATCGGTCTCGAACGGGATTGGCGCCGGCGAGTTCGCGCACAAGGGCGGGCGAGATGGCGATGAAGCTGTTGGCAGCCGACTACCGACGTCACGAATGTGCAGCCTTGATACGTTGGCGTCGTGTGCAATTGCGTCGCTGTCGCCGCTGCCGCCGAGCGTGCTGTTGTCCCGCCGACGCCCCTGCATTGGTCTCGTCGCAGTGGTTCCAGTCGGTAGCACCGGAAACGACGCGGACGACGACGATGTGGTGTCCGACAGCGCCGTCGCGAGGTCCTCCGCTCCATCAGCACGCGCTGCTTGATTCACTCGGTCCTCGCCCTGACGCTGGTGGTCTCCCGTCTCATCCCCCTCGTCTTCAGCCTGTCCAAGCACCAGCGGCGCCTGGCCCCACAGACGATCGCTGATAGCACCAGAAGTCAACTGGCCGCTCGCGACGGCCGCCGACATCTCGTGGTACGCGGAGGGTCCGTGCTCGAGCGCGGCGGCGAGCGCGAGCGCCGCCAGGATGCCCCAGACGCCCCAGAAGTAGTGCACGACCGCCGACATGCTGGAGAGCAGCGCCAGGTCCGCCAGCACCTCGGCCGGCTGCGGCCCCGCGCCCATTCTCGCTGCAATCCTTGGTGTCTAGCGGCAGTCGATGACGACGATGCGCTCGTGACGTGGGGGCTTCAACACGGCCGGGCCCGATGCGGAAATGGCGAGCAAGTGAGCGCCCAGGGAAGGGAAGGCGTGGACGGATCGACGGACTGGCGGTATACAAAGCGGCAGTCGACGGACACTCACTGTTGTACAACGACCAGCCAGCGACGATGACCAGCAGACGCTAACAAAAAAAATCGAATGGAAGAGGTGACTAATACAGAGACACACGCGGGTCGAGCGAGCGGTCGGGAGGGCGGCGACGGCGCGACGCTGGCCAAGAGCGAGCGGCGGGCAGCAGGCGACGGAGGAGGAGGCGACGGACGCAGCGAGCGAGGGAGGTAGGGAGGGAGGGAGGGAGGAGGGGAGGAAGGAACGGCGCGCGGCCTTCCCCGTCTTTTCGGGCGCGTCGCTTGTATATAAGACGGTGGGCGAACCGACACCCATTCGTCCTGAAGAGGTTCTTGATGCGAATTTTGCGAAGCATGAGTTGGGCAGAGCATACTGAGATCAAGTCAAATTAATGGGCAACGTGTTTTTGCGTGGTTGAATCTTTTTGGCGCTGCCAACATGTGCTGCGAGCCAACGGAATTTTGTTTTCGAAAAATCTTATTAGTCAGCAACTTGACATTTGTATGCAAGATCGTAAAACATGTCGCTGAAATAAGCTCGCAGACCAAAATTATACAGCGGCGGAAGAGAGCGCGCTGGGACCACTCCGACGGGATCAACTCCAGCAACTGACCACCAGCTATTCGATATGGATGCTTCACTTGCCACTCTACAGCGTGGCCAACGCCATGGCCGGCCGAACTCTGCGGCGCTGTTCGCGGCTGATGGGCTTCGGCCAAGTGATAAAACAGCGGTGTTTCCTTCCTTTGCCGCCTTCTTCAAGTGTATCCGCGCGGAACACGATGCGCCCAGCGAATGTGTATCTTGAAGAGCCACACTGATACAGAGAGCGACACAGACATGCGCTCCATATCACTCGCGGACCAGTTAGTCGCCAGCGCCGCAGTGCCTGACACGGCACAGCACAGCAATAGACGGGAAAGTGGTGGGAAGAGGTCATGATTCGAACTGCAAGGGCGAGTTGGTGCTTGCAAGCGATCGAAACTATGCTGGTCCAGCAAACTGTGAAGCTTTGTTGGAACTTCCAACTTGGAAGATCTCCTCAGATTATCACCCCCCGTGTAATTACCACTACCCGTTACGAATGTGCTTGCATACCAGTTACAGTTCCTATTTCGCCTCTCGACCCCTACCCGCGGTCGGATCCCCCCGTCGTCGTGCTTTTTCCGCCCCCAATAACCGTTTTCCGGAGTAAGCCCCTTGTAAAGCCCTTTAAAATGAATACACTGAAAGCCAGGAGGAACCCGCGGGCGTTGGTGGCGGCGAGCGTCCCGACCATCACTCCTCTTCACAGGTTTTTTCATCCGACCGGGAAATACACAACGGCAAAGCTTCACATGGCCGGCGCCGGGCGTTCAGTCATTCAGCGTCGCGCTTTGGGACTCGCAAGCAAACGGAGGGGGAGAAAACCGACGGACCGACCGACGGACGCGCGCGACTTGCGAGGGCGCTGCTGTCTTCGTAGTCTGCAGGGGGAGCGAGCGCTCGGGGGTTGACTGACTGACTGGCGGGAACAGCGCGGGGTTGTCGCGTCTGGCTGCTGGTAGTCAACGGGGAGAAGCGAGCGAAGGAAGGAAGGAGAGAGGATGATGCGCGCACGGGACAGCGCGTTCATGGTGGACCACCGGCGGCAGTTGAGCATGCCGGCGCCCAGCGTGGCCGGGGCCGCCAAGAAGGACGAGATCAGCAAGAAGAAGAAGGCCGGGCAGCACCTGCAGCACCAGCGCGCGCAGCAGAAGGCGGCGCAGCAGCCTCCCAGTAGCAGCAGCAGTAGTTCGAACGGCAAGGGGAGTGCCAAGAAGACCGTGAAGGAGGGCAGCGGGGGCGACGGGGCGGCGGCGGCAACGGCCGCTGCGCCTTCCTCTAAAAAGAGTACGTAGTGTTCCTCGGTGTAGGTGTGACTGTGCGGTGATCTAACCGCCTTGCCTCACTGTTTGTTCACAGGTGCAAGTAAGCAGCAACTGAAGCGCGAGCGAAAAGAGAAAGCGGCGAAGACGAATGCTTCGTCCGGCATGGAGGGGAAAGCATCGACGGGCAGTGCTTCTTCGAAAAAGGCGGGTAACTCTAACTCGACTGCGTCCACATCATCGTCAACAACGTCGGCACAAGCGTCTTCTCAAGGGAGAGCTCGAACAGACGGCGAGATGGAGCAGGATGGTCTAAAGAGCCGAAACCACAAGATGGTCTTGGCTCCCTCGAGATCCCTGAGCGCAGCGCATTTCCCAAGCTGGGGGACGCGGCAACAGAGTGCTTTCGGGACGCACTCGGTTGCAGACAGGTTCGTGCCTTGTCTTCGACATGCGCTGATACCTCATGATCGATCTTTCTCACGCGTGTTGCTGTTATGTGACGCACAGACTGCACGACGAAATTCTAGAGTACACGAACTACACAAGGGCGACGGTGGAGCGGATGCGCGTGCACATTGAAGAGATGATTGTCAATGTGCGCAAGTGTGTTCACTCGCTGTGGCCGCAGTCCAAGGTCGAGACGTTCGGGTCGTATTCAACGGGCATCTGGCTGCCTAGCAGCGATGTGGATCTAGTCGTGCTGGTACGTTGCCATGCGCAGTGTTTTTTTTTCAACACTGAGTTCTCACCGACCTGTTTGCATACTCCTTCTTTTAGGATGTTGTCGAAGTGATTGACTCGAAGAAGACCGTCAAGCATCTACGGGAGCTAGCGAAAGTACTGGAGTCGCAAAGCTGGGTCGAGTCGCTGGTGGTGCTCGAGACCGCGAAGATCCCCGTGCTGAAGCTGGTGAGCGCCGAGTCGTCCGTGCCGATCGATATTACTTTCGAAAGTGCAGCGACACATAGTGGGCTCTTGGCGCGTGACCTGATCAAGCGATACGCGGAGGAGATCCCGGAGCTGTACCCGCTCGCGATCGTGTTCAAGCAGCTACTGCGAGAGCGCGGGCTTAACGACGCCTACACCGGTGGACTCAGTTCTTACTCAGTCGTGCTGATGCTCATTCACTTTTCGCAACTGCGACGGTAAGTGAATGCGGCTAGAAGCGCATCGATCATTCCAACCCAGGCACTTACCGCTTTTTGCTTATCGACTTTGACCAATGCAGAAACGGGCGACAGTGCTTCGAAGCCGCGGCAGTTTATGCGTCGGGTTCGATCCCTCCAATACTGTCCAGCATTGCGCCAGTCGACAAGAATTTGAAGGTGCAGACAGAAATATCTACGCAGTCGGCTGCAGCACAGGAGTCGCAGTCCAAGAGTGGCAAGCAGCCAGACACACCCGCTGACTCGTCCTCCACCGACAAAACGAAGAAGCCGGCGGGAGCTGCGACGTCTGCCGTCTCGTACGCTGCGCTGCTGGCGCGTCCTACTAGCACGAACGGCCAGCAGTCTGCAGGGAAGGACAAGACAACTTCAGCGCAAGAAAAGAGTTCTCCGGCAGCCAGCAAACCGCGTTTCAGCTATGCTGATGTCGCGGCTGGCGTGGTCAAGATCGCGGCGCCGGCGCCACCTCCGAGTTATGCTGCCGCGTTGACGGCCAAGCCGGGAACCTACGATACATCAGTCAAGAAGGTCGCTTCTTCAGCATCGAGCTCAACACAAGTGCCCGCTTCAACCGCAGATCTCCTCACCAAGGGATCAAAACGCACTGACAAGAGCGCGTCAACTTCGATCTCCAACGATAGCACGTCGTCTGATGCGATGAGCGTGTCGAGCAGCTCAGCGGACACGGAAGACTCGACGTCGTCTGTTGTCAGCACCGCGTCATCCGCGGCTGACAGCGACGATGAAGCCGGCAAGTCCCACGAGCAAATCCACGAGCATGAGCAAGATGAGGAAGCTCCGGTCGCGGTGTCGCTCGGAGCGCACACGCTCATGATCCTGGAGTTCTTCGGCATCCTCTTCGACTACCGCAAGAACGGACTGTCCATCCGAGACGGGGGGTACATTTACCGTCTGGCAGAGAATCGCCGGTCGGAGATTGGCAAGCCCGCGCTTGTGATCGAGGACCCGATCCACCCGGACCGCAACGTGAGCGCAGCAAGCTTTGCGTTCTCTAAGGTCGTCGCCGTGTTTGAAGACTCCTTCTACGCACTCAAGTACTACCGGCCGTCCAAGTTCGTGCCGACCGCGCTCAGCTGTCTCTTGAGCTGCTCGGGCCACACGGTCGACCTTCCATTCAAGAAGGTCGAGTGAGTGAGAGACGCGAGGTTGAGCACTGGCCTGAGTGAGCCGTTGGACTATCCATCGACTACCACTCGACCCTGGCGCTCCCTTCGTGCCTCTCCGAGCTCGCTCGTCGGCTTTTCATGCCTCGTGTCGAAAGTGTGATCGACTTGTGAGTATCCCAAGCGCGGAGAGCGTTCGTTCATGTTTTTATGAGAGAAAAAGAAAAGGAGCCCGCACGTGAAAGTTAGCAACTTGTAGTTTAGAAGAACGAGGTCTGGCAAATAATACAAACAACAACTGGTTCGTGGATTGACTCGCCCTGGCCGGGACGCGATGTGATGTGTATGGTGTCTAGCAACGTTCACGCCATCGATTGAGGTGACCATCTCTATCAACTCACAAGGACAACAAGAGCAACCAGACTCGCCCGGATCACAGCAAAACACGTAGAATTTTCAAATATATCGACGCAGTTCTCTCGCTGCTGCTCCCTCGCCACACGCCATCAGCTAGACGGAGTCTTGAGCCGGCGCGCCGCTCCGAGCGCAAACACGACGGCGGACGCGGCCAGCAGTGAGTAGCCGATCGTCTGCTGGTGGCGGGCGACGAACTCGGCCGCAGAGTCGAGCCATTCCGTGTGAGACGACAGCATCGTACTCGCTGCCACAGCCTTCTTGGCCTTCTTCGGACTCGAGACCGACGGGCTGGGCCGCCGACCGAGATCCTCAATGTCGCGGTTCTGGGGCGCAGCGCTCGCCTCCGTCTTGTTCTTCAGCGCGAGCTGCCCGCACGCGCCGTCGATGTCCGTGCCGTGGTTCTCGCGGATCGTGGCCTTGAGGTTGTACGGGTCACGCAGCACGCTGTGGAAGGCGCGGATGGCTTCGGGCGACGGCGAGTGGAACTGCGCGTCCACCTCGGTCGTGTTGTACGGGATCAGGTTCACGTGCACGGACCGGCCCTGTAGCAGCTTGCCGAGGATGTGCGCCGTCTCGATCGAGTCGTTGACGCCCTCGAGCATGCAGTACTCGACCATGACAAGCCGCCCGTCCCTGCGTGGGCAAGAAAGAGCGCTGGATTAGTCGCACGACAACGAGTAGGAGCCAGAGGTAGAGAGATCACTCACTTTTGCCCCAGGTGGTCGTCGATGGCTTCCATGAGCTTGTCGAGCGGGAACGCCTTGGACGTCGGCACGATCTCGGACCGCAGTTCCTGCGTTGGTGCGTGCAGTGACAGCGCCAGTCGCACCAGCGGCGCGTCCTGCAAATATTCAGTGGATGGCAACACGATCAGGACACGGCTATAGCGATCGCAACAACAACAATAACAACAGCACGTACGCGGGTGAGCTGTCGAATGCGGTGGATGACGCCGACGGTCGAGAGCGTGATGTGCTTGGGCGCGAGCCCGAAGATGCTCGTCATGGCGCGGATGGCGGCCAGCACGGCGTCGTAGTTGTTGAGCGGCTCGCCCATGCCCATGAAGACCACGTTGCGGATGGGCGCGATGCGGTTCGCGAACGCGAGCTGCTCCAGGATCTCGCCGCTGTACAGGTCGGCGATGATGCCCATGGTGCCGGTCGCGCAGAACGTGCAGCCCATCTGGCAGCCGACCTGCGATGACACGCAGAGCGTGTTGCGGCCCTTGTGGCGCATGATGACGGCCTCGATCGCGTGCCCGTCCTGCAGGCGCAGCAGCATCTTGACCGTGCCGTCCTTGGAGTGCTGCTCCGCCGTCAGCGTCGTCGTGAACACGGCGAAGTGCTCCGCGAGCAGCTTCTGCAGCTTGAGCGGCACGCTCGGGATGTCCGCGAACGACTTGTCCGGGTTCTGTGCCAGGTAGCGCCAGATCGTCGTCGCGTGCAGCTCCTTGAAGCCGTGCGCCGCCAGGAACGCGGGCAGCGCGCTCTGGTCGAACACCGGCAGCGGCGACAGTTCGCGCTTCTTGACCATCGCCACGTACAGAGAGGGCGCGGAGCAGACCGTGACGTCAATCAAATGCGGATGAAGAGCGCCAGGGGCTGCGTCCCCGTCGTTTGACGCCCAGTCAAACGACAAGCGTAACCCTGCTGGTTCTGACGTACCCCCGTGTAACCATGTAGTCTAGGTTTAACCTGCATGTAACCCATCAAATGTAACTCACTGGTTTAGTGTGCGCTACCTCAGTTGGGACATCAAAATGGTCGTCTTTTTAGCCAATCAGGGAGACCCGAGCAATAACAGCACTGGTCGAAGTGTGTGAGCCCGCACTTTTCAAGGGCGCGGGCGACCGGACCGACCGACCGACCGACCGACGGCGCGACTTGGAGCGACGGAGTGGGCTTCCTCTCTCTCTCTCTCTCTCTCTCTCTCTGCCTACGCGCCTCCCTGCCTCCCTCCCTCCCCCTCTCGGCCTCCTCCCCGCCTCGGTGACCGACGCCGCTTGTGGCTGCTCGTGAGCGCTTCCCCGGCGAGGAACCGCCTGGCAGCGCCTCCCGTTCGAAATATGAGCCGGAGAACGAGCGCGACGGGCGCCGCGTCGCCTCGTGACCGCAGCAGCATAGAGAGCTCCAGCAGCAGTAGTGGCGGCGGTGATGGACCGGCTGGGACAGCGACGTTGGCGTCTCCAAGCCACAGTCCGGCGCCTACGACCGCGGCCGCGGGCGGGACTCAGTTCGTCTCGCTCCGCTCGCGCGTCGGCAAGCGGTATCAGGCCGTCATCCCGGACCTCGTGACCGACCGCAAACCGTCAGACGTTGTGGAGGCGGCTGCGGCCAAGACGAGGTACAGTCCGGACCGCGCGAACGGTAAGTCTCTGGTCTATTGAGGTGTCTGTTGGAGACGTCCGGTGGTTAAGACAGCTAATTCATGCTATGACTGTGGCTTTGCGCGACTTACCAGCGTTGGGGCCAGCGCTGGACAAGTACCTGGCGTTTGCGCGATCGCTGCGTGATGGCGCGACGTTCGACACGTCCGAGCAGGTGACGGCGCTCGCGCTGCAGTACCTCCACCGCTTTGACTACAACACGACGGACGCTGCTTGCTCGCTGTACGCGCGCCACAGCATCGAGCTGCCGCGATCTGCGCTGACCCGCCCGCCAGATGATGTTAGCAGCATGAACAGTCGATCGTCCTCCTCGTCATCGGCTGCCGCTGCCGCTGACGCTCGCAAGTGGATCACAGCATTCTATCAGAGTTTACGGCGGGGGAAGATCGATGCGAGTGAGCTGGCCACGCTTCAAGAGCTAAATGACCGTGCTAACGCGCTGGGAGAGTCTGTTCCTTCGACCGAGGCGGGCGTTCTTGCTCGGTTGTTGGCTCGGATCACGGAGTGGCAGGACAAGTGCGCGCGGGTCGCGCCCCAAACCGTCAGCCGTTCAGAGCTGCTTCAGCTGGTGTACGAAGCAGAGGACATGCAACTCGAGCTTGCAGAGAAAACGGTGGTGCTGACGCGGCTCCAGACGTTTGGGCAAGCGTACGTCAGGATCAAGGAGGTGCTGGACCGCAGCAACAAACGAAACCAGCCCAAGATTGCACTGGAGATGGTATGCGAGCGTATTGAAGTTCTGTGTACGCTATAATGCGGTTCCCTAACGATCTTCTGATGCGCCGGATGTGCCACAAAAGCTCGAACGGCTGTATGAAGACGTGAAGCGGCCACAAGTCATTTTTCCGGAGCAAGATGCGATCCTGGCCGTTGTCGAGGAAGGCCGACAGTTAAAGACTGCGATCGACACCATACTGTGTGAAGACAAAGTGAGTCTCCCGGCAATGCGTGAGCTGCTTGCCAAGATCGAACTCGTCCCAGTCGACTTTGAAGCGGAAGTCTCGAAATTCCAGCAGAAGATGCTGAGCGCGCAGAACTGGCTAGCCAAGGTGCGAAAGTGCATGCCTAAACGCCGCCAGACTCGGCGGCGCATGACCGGAGGCGGCAACGGCAACGGCAGTGGCAGCGGTGACTCTGACGGTCCCAAGAAAATGGACCTGGGCATGATCCGTGCGCTTGTGGACGACGCACCGTGCGAGGACAGCACCGAGATGTTTGAGATGCAAGACTTGCTCGACTGCGCCGACGAATGGGCGGAGAAGGTGCGGCAAGCGATCGACGCGAACGCGGCCGATGTAACATTAGAGTATTTAAAGGAGCTGATGACCGAGGGCGCCGACATCCCGGTCGAAATGGACGAGTGCAACTATCTCAAGGCTGAAGTGGCCGCACGCGAATGGTGCACGACGGCGACGGAGATGCTGGCTGACCGTCGGTCGATTGTGGATATGGAGAACCTTCTGGCGCGGGCTAAAGAGATCCGCCAACAGGTGCATCCGCGGAAGCAGTCGAGGTGGAAGCCCCAAGTGGAGCGTGATATCAACGCTGCAATGGACCTGGCACGTCGATGGATCCATGAAATGCGAGATGCACTGGGCACCGCCGCATTCGACAAGCGCTTCGCGTCATCCTCGTCATCGTCCAAGTCGGAGGCTACTGATCCAAAAAATGATGCGGCCAAGAAGAAGCCGATTGATGTGATGAAGAAGCTCATCGAGAAGGCAGAAGGACTTGCGGTCGACGTGTCATCGTACACAAAGGTCCTCGCGGAGTGGGTCGAAAGAGGTGAAGAAACCCGGGCGGACGCGCGCGCAATCCTCATGTCGATCGGCTATTTGTCGGCTGCGCCTACCAGTGACGACGGCAAGGCATCCATGGCCAATGTTGCGGGTGTTGCTGATGTTGCCAAGAGCGAGAGTCCATCGACGGATCAGCCTGGCGTTCCCTCAAGTACGTCGGCACCGTCGGATACCAACCCGACGCTTCTTCAAGCGATAGCACCGACGATGAAAGCGCAAGCGCAAGCGCAGACCAGCTTTACGCACGCTCTGTCAGTGCTGGAGCGCGTGGAATCGTTTCCTTTTTCGTTCGATGAAGGCGAGACCCTGGGGCGAATCATCAACTCGGAGAAGCAGTGGGCTCAGCGTGTACGCGAGTGCGTGCCGCCGCGGCAGTCGCGCAAGAAACGACAAGCAAGTCAGCCTTTTACCGAGTCAGACTTGCGCCAGCTCTTCGACGAGTCGAAAACACTGTTCTTTGCGTTTCCAGAGGAGCTTCGCATCGCGTCAAAAGAGCTGGAGGACCTTGGTGTCTGGCGTGACAAGGTTCAGGCCGCCTTGGACAACCGGGTCACTGCGGAGATAGCTGGCGTTGTCGA
>JAADXW010000933.1:0-13978 GCA_023337975.1 Phytopythium ostracodes
CGGCGGTGCCACGGCCTTGTTTAACGGCGGGAACGACAGCCTTGCAGTGAAGCAGTTTGGACGATGGAAGTCCGATGCGGTGGAGCGATACACCGTCATCGACGGGCGGATTATGGCCAAGATGGCGCAGACGCTGATCGGCGATCCGGCATAAGCAGCATGTCAATGGGGCAACCTCCACGCCACACCCTGGCAGCGGAAATGCTGCAATGCACGTCAAGCCTGTGCCCTCTGGGCACGTCCCCCAACAACGAAGGAAATCTGCTACTTCTCCGATTCGTGCACTGCCGCGCTCTACTCCATAATGTACGTCACATCGCCCTCCTCCTTTGCTCTCATGTTGAGTGTGCACGGCTGACTTCTCGTCCATGTGTGAGGATGCGCAGTATCCTGTCACTGAGCTACTGGGCGTCCGTGACCCAGCACGGCGCCGTGCAAATCCAGCGGCTGCTGGACCTCAAGTACCTTGAGTGGAAGGCCATTCTGGTCCTCTAGTGCTTCTACCTCGTGCTGGATATGTTCCTGTTCATCTCCAAGGACTTCTTCAAGCCGGTCATGACGTACCCCAGTTGCTGCTGAGCACCGGCGTGCTCGCGCTGATCGGCATCTCGTTCTTCGTATACGGCATGCGCGTGCGGAGCCGCCTGCGCCACTTTGAGCGGCAGCGCATGCTCTTCGACCTGCGCATCAACGCGTACCACCCGATCGACAGCTCGCGATCCAACTACAACCCTAACGAGAGCCGCGTCGAGGCCGGGCACGTCGACATGAACGGCAAGCGCGCCGCCCAGAGGCCGCGCTCGAGCACGCAGGGCGCGGGGAAGAGCCACGCCAACAAGATCCTCAAGATCGTCGCCGTCGTCGAGGTGTTCGTGGTGATCGTCGCCGCGCAGGTAGTCATGTCTTGGTGACGTTTTGAGTGGCTTGTGAGAGCTCGGTGCTGATGGTTGGGCCTGCAGATCTACATTAGTGTGACCAAGTCGTCCTGGTCGAAGGAACTCGACTGCGCCAACGACGAGGACTGCAGGGACATCAAGTCGAACGTCAACCTGCTGCATTAGTTCCAGGTAAGCCTGTCCGTCCGAGTGCTCCGCGATGCGTGAGTCGTTGTCTCTGACCCTCTCTCTTCTGCACGCAGCTCGCGGCCATCTGGGTCATCCTGTGGATCTACCACAAGGTCAAGCGGAGAAGCGAAGAGGTCGTCGACTCGGACTAGCGTCGCCACTGCCTGCCTCTTCATGTATACAACTAACTATCCGTAGCGTCCAAGAAGTATATCAAACCGTGGGAAATGCACACGCTCGGGTCGCATTGGGGGGTATTACATATGTTTTGCTCTAGCAGTACAGGGTGCGCGCTCTTCATCTCGTAGTGATCTCGAATGCTTCGTCCCCGTCGGTCCAGGCGCGTCTTCCTTCCATTCGTTTGCTCCGGTATTCACACGCCGCGGTAGCCGCCTTGGTAGTACCCCTGCTGCGCCGGGTAGCCTTGCTGCGCCGGGTACGCGTATCCTCCCTGGTGGTGCGGCGCGTACTGCGGCTGCACGACCACGGGCTGCACGTACACGGGTTGGCCGTGGTGGCCGCCGTGGTGCCGGTAGTACGAGTCGCGGCCGCGCCGGTCCCGGTCGCGCCCGCAGCAGTCGCCGGGGCAGCAGCACGGGATGGGGATGCAGCAGATGCAGCAGTCGATGTCACAGCAGTCGTCGTCCATGGTCTCCGTCGCGGTAGCAGGATAGGCGGCAAGGTCTCGAGTGATGAAGGCGCCGCTTGTCCGCTTTGTTGTTAGTGGCGCGTTTGGAAAATGGGCAGTTGCTGGTGATATTTTCCCGATGGTGAAAAATACGGAGAACAGGAAAATGCGCGAGGATGACACTTATTTCAGTTGATCAACTTTTTGAGCCTTTTGCGTTTTACAAACGACCAATTGAATATTCTTAGGGTGTAATGAATTAGCAACAATTAATCACATTATGCGAACTGAACCTGTCCAACGCGCAAGAAAAAATCCAGGACATTTGTTAGCAGCAGGCATGGAGGCAGCACGAGCGCAAGGATGATTACGGTAATAGCAGCATGACGCCATCTTCAACCAACCGGGAAAAAGATCCGCTGTGAATGTATCGACCCGCAAGTCCATGGCTCGTACAATTATCCTCTGGTGACAGGATCGTTGCGATCTTCTATTATTTGAGTCCAGCATTTCGCTAGGTGCACTTGAAGGTGAAGCCATCTTGAAGGGCTACAGTACCGGCTGCGGATAGCTTCACTTTCTACTATACTGTGGTGTTCATATACTATACGGGTTCATGCGGCAATAAAAAGCCTCAATGCTCTCGCGCATTGCCAGAGAACAGTGCAACACGGCATTGCCAATGCCACACTGGTGGCAGTCTCGTCAACGCTGACCGTGCTGATCAACAAACTGCATTAACCCATTCATCGTGCACAATAACGGTCAACGGGAGCTCGACCGCATTTGCCCACGAGGAGCTTTTCGCTGCAATTTTCCGTTCTAGAACATGCTGGACTTCCTCCACTCACTCGCTTACACGCCACGGTACGCGTCTGGTTGGTCCTGGTACGCTCCTGTGTAGCTCTGCTGCGCCGGGTATGCGTAGCCTCCGTGAGGGTGCTGAACGTACTGGGGCTGAACGGCCACGGGCTAAATGTGCATGGACTGTCCGTGCTGATCGCCGTGCTCGTAGCGCGAGTCGTAGCGGGGATGGTGGCGGTAGTCGTCGCCCGGAAGGCCTAGAACGCAGCAGAAAGGCGGGCAGCACCATAGCCAGCAGTCAAAAGCGAGGTGCTCGCCATAGTCGCTCATGTTTGTCGCGGGACCTGGCGAATTGATTAATGAAGGGTTTGGCCGAGTCCCATGATTGATGTTCTGAGTGCAATGTTCATTTGTCCGAGGCGGTTCCTATTGTGAGTGAACGGGTGCCGAAAAATCCAGCGACGGCAGCGCTTTGGTATGTCGGAGAGATGTACGCACATTTGGGGTGTCAAATTGGCAACCAACGCCCGCCTCGTTTGTGTCGGCTAACGCGGTGGATCAACTGCAGGCTTCGTGGTGCAAGCGTCTGTCCGTTGTGTAGTTCGTGGCTGCGTTCAGGCGCGCTGGGCGGCGGCCAGGTACTTCTTGTGGAACCACTCGGCGATGTAGGCGAAGGGCGTGTCGATGTCTGCGTTTTGTTGCTGGTATTACCGTGATAAACGTCATGAGAACCATCACCATCTCAATACTCGTCGAGGGAATCGGACAGCAAAGCACTCCACTTACGGCGGAGCACTCAAAGTACTTGAGGTCGTTGCGCTCGGCAAAGTCGACGGCGTCCTTGGTCGCGATGGTCTCGCGGTTGCTCTCGCGCATGTCCGTCTTATTGGCCACGAGGATGCCTATTTGCACGCCAAGCACCGTCAGATATGTGCGCACATTGCTATCGAGTTGAACTGAGCGAGCGCACCGGGGATGTTGTGATTAGGCGACGCGTCCTTGACGTCCTGGTACCACTTGGCGCACGACTTGAACGACTCCTTGTTGTTCACGTCGAACACGATCATGGCGATGGACGCGCCCTTGTACTGCATGAATCGTCCCTGGGTGAGCCACCAGACAATGAACCAGACCAAAACAATCACCCACGTACGTAGACGGAGCCAAAGTCGAGCTGGTTGAAGATGCTCTGGCCGGCGCAGTCGAACAGGTACAGCTCCACCACGACGTTCGTGTCGGGGATCGGGATGCTCTTGGTCGACAGCTCCACATCTGACGTCTATCACCAAGACAGAGAGAGAGCGTCACCGACAACAGTACATCACCAACCACACAACGCCTGAGAACTTACCATGACGTAGTTCTTTGGGTACTCGTGCCCATTGCTCTTGAGCACCTGCAAGATCGCCGTCTTGCCGACCGTGGCGTCGCCCACGACCACCACTTTGCAGCGCAGCACCGTCTTGAGAGCTCATAAACCGACGCATTCGTCAAAGAAACCCGAGCTCGCCCGATCAAAACCGTTCGCTGGCAAGTCCAGCCCGAAACGAGAAGCGAAGGCAAACGCACCGTGCTCCGATGGGTCGTCTCCATGCTCCGCACGCCCGACATGGTGTCTTCTGTGCTCGCCTCGGCCGCTGTAAGAGCCTCTACCGGATGTCGATGACCGTAGAGAAGCGATTAGCGTTTGTTTTAGGCTACGACGGGCCAACGGACGCACGCACATGAAGAGGCGCGAGCATCTATTGAAGAACGATCGCCTTTGTAAGCAATTTGTGCACCATAAGCGACGTTTGACGCTCTTCCAAGGTGCTTGGACAACCTCCGGCATACCAATCGAACTAATTCATGGAAGCTATATCATCGCATCTTTATTGCTTCATCCATCAGTAACCAACGGTGTTCTTTAACCGCTTGTCCTCTTCTTCATCGTCACTGTCCTCCTCATTCTGCAGTCGGAGGAACCTCGCGGTCTCCTGACGCAACAGATCCCGCAGGACGACGCATCCAAACGCGAACTCGGCCGTCACAAGAATGAGCAGCATGCTGCCGGCGATCACATCGAACGGCAGGCGGCGCCCGGCGGAGAAGCAGAAGAACAGCAGCGCCGGCAGCACGGGGCACACGGACAGGAACAGGAAAGCCGACAGCGGGAAGACTTGGCGGCGCAAGTTGCCCCCCGTCCCCAGGTAGTACCGCGCCACATCCGCTAGCAGCAGCAGCACGAAAGACGCGACATGCAGCACGTTGGCGAGCGAAGTCGTTGCGGCGGAGCCCTGGACAACCTGGAGCTGCATTCAGCCACGAACAATGATTCAGTTCCCGGTCTCGGTGAGGAGAGACAGCGACAGTCGTGCACCTTGTCGAGCAGTAACAGGAACGAGATCGGGTAGAAGAGCACGCCGAACCACGACCGGTACGTGATGGTCATCTGCAGCGCGAGGCGCGCGCGTCGGCGCTGCTTCTCCAGCAGCATTTGGCTCACAACTGCGGTCTGTAGTTGCCGCGGTCGGTCCAGTTGCGAGGCGAGGCGTCGGTTGAGCCGTTCGGTGTCCTTCCACCCCTTATAAATAGCGAGTCACCCATCCAGTCGAGCGTCTTGATGCAGAACGTCGCGCATGTGGCGCGCGCGTTTGTATTTGGATGGGGAGGGTATTATCTCGTCGCTCGGCTGCCTTAAATGTCGAGGTAGTTGGAGGCCATGAGCAGCTCCATGACGATCTCGGGCTCGATCACGAACTCGGGCAGCCGCGACGTGCTGTCCGAGAACTGCGTCTTGTAGTACATGTACTGCGCCACGCGCTCGAGGATCGGTGCGCTGATGTCCGGGAACGTGATCTCGCCCTTGCTCTCCGTGAATTGGCCTGCACAGGTAGTTACGAGCCGTCAGCTCTACGCCAGACCTACCTCTTCACCAGCACAGAGTGGACTAAGCAACTGCACGCACCGCTGAGCATGGCACGGATCGTGCCCGAGACCATGGCGCACTTCTTGCTCACGTAGATCTCGTGGCCCTCGGCGCTGGAGGATCAAACACCCGCCGCATGAGATCACTGCCGAAACGAGAACACCCGCGCGACGGAAGAGCGCGCCTCCTACCTGATGAGCTTGACCATCTCCATCTCGGGCGACTCACCGGCCTCCTGTGCCATCCTGGTTACTCGGTCCGCAGCTTCTTGGGGAGTTGGGCGCGAGCGGTTGCGACGCAGTCACGAGTTGCAGTTTCTCGCGTTGGCGGCGGCGTTTCTTGCTGGTGGCGTCCCAACATAACGCCTCACGCTCCTGATGTCCGAATTGAATGTGAACATTCCCTGACAAAATAATCATCAAACGCGACATATGTGACTGAGCAAAAGGGACACCATTTTCCATCCGTGTTTAACTGTCGCATTGGTATAGGATTGCATGGGCAAACAGACCATCGAACACTTGTACCTGAACACGCTTTCCGTGTCAGCAGCAAAAGATCGTCGGGTGAAAGAAGCTGCATGTCATTGATTGGAATGGAGGTGACTGTGTCGGCGTTCGAGGCGGCGCTGAGCGTGTGCTGGGCGCTGGTTGTGGCCGTGGTGCTACTCCAGGTCGCCACGAGGGGCGGGACGTTCGCGAACACGATCTTCTTCGTGCGCGGCGGGCTGCTGGTGATGGTGGCGATCCAGTTTTACTACCTGTACCACGCCGCCAAGCTCTCGCTGCCCCAGTCGTCATGAACTCATGGACGAGGAGAAGGACACGAACCGTAACACACTACACAGCGAGATCGTGTAGGTCTCTTCCTGGTAATTACAGCCTCGCGTGGTGCTCGTCGCTGCCCACTCGTTCGGATCTACACCTTCTATCGCGCCTGCTCTTCCGACAAGAACGGAGCGAGCAGCGAGCAGCGACCGCCACCCACCACTCGGACGTGGTCCAGCGACTACTCTCTAACACGTGGTGAGCGCCAAGCAGGCTGCGTTCCATCTTCGCCCGCCTGTTGACCGCCCGCCGAACGCAACATACAGTTAGCCGGCCTGGTTCTTGAGCACCTGGAACACCTTCTTCTTGATCCACTCCTTGCCGCACGGCAGGTACGTCTTCGTTTCTAAGTCGAGCCTGCACGTTTAAGAGAGAGGGAACCGCCGTTAGCGCACTTAGACGACCGGCACATCCCGCAACAGCAGCAAGGGAGGGGGGACGACAAGCGGCGAGCAAGGCGACGTACACTAGCGCGCTGAGGTCCGTCAACGAGTCGATGTAGTTGTACAGGTCCTGGATGTCGTACGTGATGTTCTTCAGGTTCGGGTTGAGCTGCTTGAGCTTGGCCTCGTACATCTTGACGACGCCGTCCATGCCGCCGTTCACCGACTCAAAGTCCAAGTACGTGCGCGAGTTGGGGTCGCGCGTGTACTGCACCAAGATGATGGTGTGCTTGGCCTGCCGGAACTCCGCCTACGTTTACAAACACACGTGCGCATTAGCTACGACCCTCATAAATCCACACGCACGTAGCGCCAGCGACAGAGATGCAGAGAAGCACTCACCATAGCCTAAAGATCCGCGTTCTTCTTCTCCCTCGTCGACTTCCACACAACCGTGGTAGTGGGCGGGAAAAAAGAAGCGTTCGAGAATATGGTACCGTGCGTGAAGATTCTATAAGTCCAGGTGAAAGACTGATTTCACCTTGCTCTTGAGGTTTTTCAAAGAGAAGCACAGGATAGTGTATAAAGCCCGTTCTTGAAGCCAAGTTGCATTGTGAACTGTCGGTCACGGTACCTTTTGTGACCTCGCGTCCCTTCGTTCGCGGAAGGAATGGGAGCGATAATGCTGACGAAGGGGGTTCGCGGGCGCCCTTTTAGCGGCGACAGATCGACTTGCAGGGCGCTGCAGCCGCCTGTACACACTCGGGACTCATCGCGCTCTCTTTAAAGCCCGAATTCGCGGCCGCAATCGCAATCGAAGAAATCGCGCGCTGGCGGCGGTCGAAAGCACGCTCTTGCTCCGTGTCATAGATAGTTTCAAAGCATGGACGGCGAGGCCGAGCTGAGGCGAAAACCCGGCGCTGGGGACGACAACCCTGCCATGGGTGCGCCGGGCAAGTCGGTGCTGTTCGACGCGTCCAAGAAAGAGCAGTTCTACCCGACGAGCGGGCTCAAGAAGCTCGCACGCAAGCTCAAGCCGCTGTGCAAGGTGGACGTGAACAAGGACGACCTGTCCAAGGACCGCATCAAGGACGCGAGCGTGCTCGTGTTCGCCGGCGTGCGCGAGCGCTTCAGCTCCACCGAGTTCGCCACCATGAAGGAGTTTCTTCACGCGGGCGGCAGCGTCCTGCTCATGCTCGGCGAGGGCGGAGAGGAGGCATTCGACACGAACCTCAACGGCTGGCTCAAAGAGTACGTTGCGCTCGTCTTTGCCAGTGTCTATAAGGGTCGCGGCTAACGCTGGGCGACACCCTGTGTGTGTGATTGAATGGTTGCAGCTACGGCATCTTCGTGAACTCAGACGCCGTGATCCGCACCGTGTACCACAAGTACCACCACCCGAAGGAGGCGCTGATATCCAACGGCGTCGTCAATCAGGAGATTGCGCGCCTGGTACCGAGTTTCGTGGGGTGGCCGCTTCGGACCAAGGGCGCACGTCTAATTGATGTTGTGTGTGTATCTTATCTATCTTGCCAGATGAATGAGATGTCGGGACGACGCGAGCTGTCGATGGCACGAGAGCTTCCAGGCGCCGACAAGGGCGCGCACGCGCTGGAGAAGGACCAGAAGGGCCTGACCTTCGTGTATCCGTACGGAGCCACGCTCAACGTCAAGAAGCCGTCGGCTGCTGTGCTGTCCACGGGATTCATCTCGTACCCGGTGAACCGGCCGGTGGTCGCGGTGTGGCAGGACGGCGGGCTCTCGTCCAAGAAGCTTCAGAGCGGGCGGCTTGTCGTCTTCGGGTCCGCTCACTGCTTCACAGACGAGTGGATCGACAAGGAGGAGAACGGCAAGCTGCAGGAGATCATCTTCCGCTGGCTGCTCAAGGACAGCGCGATCCAGTTCGACCCGGTGGACCCGGAGCTGAACGAATACACGCGGCTGCCGGACACGCAGGCGCTGAGCCAGCGACTGCGGTCGTGTCTGCAGGAGAGCGAGGAGCTGCCCAAGGACTTCACGCAGCTCTTCGACGACACGCTCTTCAAATTCGACACGTCGCTGATCCCAGAGGCAGTGAGTCTGTACCAGGAGCTCGGCGTCAAGCACGAGCCGCTCACTCTCATCCCTCCCCAGGTGCGTACGTGTGTTTCATTACATATTAAACTGCTCGGCCGTATCGACACTCACAACACCATGCCATGAGACAGTTCGAGTGCCCGCTGCCGCCGCAAAAGCCGGCCGTGTTCCCGCCCACGCTGCGCGAGCCGCCGCCGCCTGCGCTTGACCAGTTCGACCTAGATGAGCACTTTGCGAGCGAGTCGCTGCGGCTCGCGCAGCTCACCAACAAGTGCTCGGACGACGACCTGGAGTACTACGTGCGCGAGAGCGCCGACATCCTGGGCATCCTGCCCAAGCTGGACCCGGAGCGCAACGACGCCAAGCACATCCTCGAGTTCATCTTCCACAAGATCGTCAACTTCAAGAAGCTGAACCAGGAGACGGCGCCCGTGCTGGTGGTCGGGACGGGAGGGGGCGCCGCGCCGCCGCCGGGCTCGACGTCGCCCGTGCCGGGCAAGGAGTCGCCCAATCAGCTCAAGGACGGGCGCTCCAACAGCTTCCGCGGCCGCCTAGACTCGAACGAGAACAAGGTGTCAACGCCATGAGATCTCAAAAAAAAATAACATACAAGACACGGATGGCGAGTCGTGTGTGTCGGGTGGGAGGGGAGGAGCCGGGAGCGCGACTTCTGGCCTTACGCTCGGGTGTTGGTTGGATAATAAACTAAACGTTTTGCTCTTCTTCTACCGGTTCGTTCCTCATCACTTGCGCTGAGGTGATGCCCGCTGGTACACTGTGCTGTCGCGGCCGACCGAGTAGCCTCGCGCGCCGACGAGCTCCGCAGTTGCCTCCTTGCGGATGTGATGCACGTGCTCGTGCGAGCGGGCGCGTAGCTGGTGCTTGGTGGTCGCCAAGATGTCGCCGAACTGGCGCGCCACATCGTCGCTCTGCCGCTGCAGCGTCTCGCGGTCCTTGCGCCGCTGCTCGAGCCGCTTGCACATGGGCACGTACCGCTCCATGATGTGCTTGACCTCCGTGTCAATGTGCCCCAGCTCGCCCTCGTACTGCGCCACGGCCGCCAGGCAAATGGCCTGCCGCTGCTTCATCTTGGCCACCAGCTTGTCCAGCTCCCCGATCTGTCAGGCAGAGAAAGGTGAAGTGATCAGTGCATCATACAGACCCATGGTAAATAACGCTTAGATTTCCGTGACTCACTCGCAGCGTCGCCAGCATGGACGCGTCGCCCGTCTCGAGCGCCTGCCGTTCCATCAGCGTGACCCGCGACGGCTGCACATCACACGCGTTAGCTTCCTGCACGGCGAGGCGGTGGACGTGGACGATGAACGCACGCTGCCGGCATTCTTGCTGGGACTCTTGGCGCCCGGGGAGCTCATCGCTTGCTCGCTCACAATGCTTCTCCTCGCGGCAGGAGCAGCGCATCGACTATTTTACAGACATGGGTGGGGTGTCGGGGTCTATATATAGTCAGCCCCGTGTTGGTAGGCGGCACCGCCGCACCGATCGCCTTGATCGAAGCACTGGAGACGCGCTGCTGCCGCCCAAAGCCCGGGATCGCGGTCGCAACAGGACGTATATTGACGCATCTACTCCTACTCGCCTCTCGAGATCTCACGCGCGACCGACGGCCTGTGCGCTGCATCGCGTGAACGCAGACGCTGCCCGTGGCTGGACCTCGCTACTCGCTGCCTCTCGACTGCGTCCTCTTCACCGTGTCGCGCTCAAGCAGCCTCGGGCGGGATGAGCTGCGCAGCTAACCGTACTGCAGGCGGAAGACGTCGTTGTGAATGTAATACTGGCCCGGCTGGTGCGCGACGAGCTGGAACACCTGCGTGAACTGGATCGGCGGGTTTTCCTCGATCTACAGTAGGGAGGGGATGCACATGACCGTTCGTTCAGTTCGTGGTGGAACGCATACCGATCATTCAATGAAAAGAGGGAGAGAGAGAAACGCACCTGGATCTTGCCCTGGACAAAGATGATCATGGCGTTGCCCGAGGTGGACGGCTGGATGTCAAGCGTCGAGTACTCGTGGCGCACGGCCGGCAGGGTCTGCAGCTTCTGCACGATCGCCTGCTGGCCGGACAGCATCGTGCCCTCCCACGTCATGGACGACACCCCTTGCTGTTGTTGTGTGTGTTTTGGTACAAAACGCGGGATTAGAAACGCCAGGGGAAAAGCCAGGGGGAAAAAGGCTCGAGACGGAGCGAGAGACGCACGTAGAGGTTCGCGAGCGCCGCGCGGTTCGTGTCGAACGTCGTGTAGTAGTGCTGCACGAAGGCCTTGGCGACATCCTCGGCCGACATGATGGAGATCCGCGCGCTTCTTCCGGTCGCTTCTTGGGCTTCTTCCCCTCCCTCCTTTTCCAAACAAGAAAGTGCGTCGAGGGCGGGGCAATTCGTGGCTCCAAAAGCGAGAATTCTTGGTGCGACCGCACCTTGTTTCGCGAATGTGATCGGTCAAGAGCGCTTTTGATTGGTTGAAAAAGATGATTGAATAATCCCTATTTCAGTGCATTTCAGCATCAAATGACGAATCATAATGAGACAAATGAACACACATGTCCATGTTGAAGCGCTTGGCAGCCAGCCAGCCACTCACTGGCTACGGCAAGGAGGACGCAGTCGACGGCGAGTGGGTCAGGCGCTGGCGCGTTTCCGGCATCGGCGGCGCGTCCTCGTGGCGAGAGTACGGCGGCGGCGGCGGAGAGGCGCAGGCCTCGGCGTCAACAGTGGTGGAGCCGAGCAGTTGATGCGCAAGGAAGTGCTGGAACCGCGCGAGCGCGGCGTCGCCCTTGGGGATCACATGGCCTTGGCTGTGCGAGGCTGTGACGACCTGCCCGCTGGTACTCTGTACAATAACATGAACATTGGCAGCGTGAGTGTCAGGTCGTGTACTCGCATTGCATCCATGAGTGGTTGCACAGCGTAGCTGGTTGAAACAGGGACATACCGCCGCGTCTTGGAAAATGTCGGCGACATGCTGGCTTTTGCTGGCAGGGATAACGTAGTCGTTCGAGCCGAAGAGGTGCAGCGACGGGATGCCGCCCAGCACGCCGGCCTCCAGCGAGTACTGCGGTGGTCCTTGGTAGCTTCCGATCAGCACCGCGACCTTAGGCGTCCACTGGAGCTCCCGTTTCCCCTGTAATAGACGCATCAAATACAACACCACGCCTGTCAATATACCGCGGCAACAACAACAATTTGCAGCATCAGACAATCGCGAGACGTACCTGTTCCGAGCACATCCAGGCGGCGAGGCTGGCGCCTTGCGAGAAGCCCATGACGCCGTCGACCTCGCCCAGCTCGCACAGTTTGTCGCGCAAGAACGACAGTAGCAGGGCGCGGTCGAGGTTGAGCTGCCTCGGGTCGCTCTGGTGGATTCCGAGCGGCCGCCACCACGCTCGAAACTCCGTCGCGCGCTTCTTCGCGCCCACCAGCGCGCGCGTGGCTGGTCGCGGGCGGATCGCGGCGGCAGAAGCCGGCTGCTTGCGTGTCAGGATCGGCGGCACCACCATGAACGGGCCATCCACGTAGATGTACTCGATGGGCAGCTCCGGGCACGCGGCGCAAAGGTGCTGTGTCTTGGCCGCAAAGGTGTGCGCGTCCTGGTACATGCCGTGGAGACACAGCACGCGGAACGCGCACCCGCCGCTGCCGCGCACCACGCTCGCCATGGACACCACCAATGTCGACTAGGCGACAGCTAACACAGGGTGCGTGAACACGGCCAAAGCGCGGATGAGGACGCCGCAGAGGAGGAGAAACACGCCGCGCGCCGCCGGTCAGTCGCTCAGACGATGGGTTGGTCCCTTTTCCCGCCGTCAAAGCTTTCTTGGCAGGATGCTGGAGTGATGTGACGCTTGCGTAAGAGGGAGGGGTATTGTACCCTGGGTTACGTTCGTTGTGCTGACATATAATGTTAAGTAGACTGATGGTGGATACTTTCAGGAGTTTGTCGGTTTTAGTGACTGGCTTCGGATCGACTACCGACAACGACGAGAAAATCCCCAGGACAAGAAATCCGCCATATTAGGGAGTTTTCGCACCGTGAATTATCTTTTCCACCAGAAAAAAACTCCATCAATTACTCGGCTGGTGGTCCATAAGGAAAATATGTGTTTATATAGGATCTTGTCTTTAGAAAGCCTTCCCTTTGGAGAATAGAATCTTTACCCTCAGTGCGACTGTCAGACAAAACAATAGTTGATGTTGTGTACTGTACTGTCGGTCACAATCGTGAGTGGCGGCAAAGAGCAAGGCTTCCCGCCAACGGCACGAAGATGGAGGAGGAGGACTTGATGGTCGCATGCCTGTGGATGCGCCAGCAGAAGAGGCGCGCGCTCTTTCTGCTTTTGGCGCGACTAGCTGACGTGGAGCGCCCTCTCATCCCACCAGTCAGATTCGACCTCGGAAAGACGACAGACGCTGACTGCCGTCTCGACTACCGTTTCGACATTCAAGGGCTCAAGCTACTCAACATGTCTCTCCAGCTGCCCGCCGTCATCATCACCAGTGAGCGTGGCCGTGTCGATGCCGCCGACGGGCTCTGCCTTACGCTCCACCGCCTCGTCTACCCCAAGCGCTACATGTGTCCGCCGAGTTCATCTTTCAAAGCACCAGAACCAATGTCTCAGGATCAGCGCAGCTATTCCATCGACGCGAAGATCGCAGCCATCAGGTACGCCAATGTCGTTTGGGTAGCTGCGACTGCCACGCATTGCGGCTACCCGCGCCGGACTGTGCGGGACTGGGTGAGCGACAAGAACAAGATTCTCAACTTTCGCGGGACCAAGAAGGTCAAGTCGATGGGTGGGCAGGGCATGAAGGAGACCCTGCCCTTCGCGCACGAGTTGATCACCTACATGAAGGACGAGCGTCGCGAGTGCAACGTAAGTGCGTGTTTTGTTTTGTTTTGTTTGTATTGTCCTCCTTTAAGACAACTTTTTGTATTAAGATTCTCAGCACGCGAGATATGATCAGCTACATCGAGTTGAACTACGCGGAATGGCTCGCTGCGTACATGGCCGACGGCAAAAAGAGCCATGAGAGCGCACAAGCAGCGTTAATGAAGCTCCTTTAGCGGTTCTCCACACAGTAAGCGCTGTCCATTATTTGACTGTTGAAAATGTGACAACTACTGACACCATCGTAATGGTTTCAGCCACAACTTTTCAAGCCAGAAGCCGCAAGCAGCCTCCGAGACGCTGGAGGAGCTGGAGCGCATCAAGCTGACGTTCGTCGTCGAGTTTTGGGGTCTGTTTGGCAGCTGCCCCCCCCCCCCCCCCC